>CABFOV010003809.1:10406-39186 GCA_902141375.1 Timema poppense | reverse complement strand
GACCGAGGATTGAACCCCGGCCGCCAGCATAGAAGTCTGACACCTTACCCCTAGACCGCCAGGTCATCCTTTAAATTATTGAATCATGGACTTATAAAAATAAACTTTTGGAATGTTTCTTTTGTGTGTTTGTGTGTGTGTGTGTGTGTGTGTGTGAAAGCGATGTCCGTGGTCCACTTAAAAATGCATTTCAAACGAGAGATTCTAAAATGCTGCTTTCTCTTAATAAACTAAGATGGCAAACCAGCCGAAACAAGAGCAGTTGATGACGTCATACTCATACTCTTTGTATCCATTCGCTGTTAACAAAATTTAAAAAAAAATCACTTTGAAATTTATATTTTTATGGCTCTTTATCTAAGTCATAACACGATTTATTTATTTTGGTGGATAATCATAACAAGATACGAGTGTTAATATAATATTTTTTAATTTATTAGTTAATTAACTAAAAAATCTCTTGTTGACACAACCACGAAGAAAAAACCATAATAGATTTATTAATATATTTTGTTCTTTCAATAAGTTTCAAAAAAGCCAATTATACAGTTATCCTTAAGAAAGTATTATTAGACACGTTTATTAACAATAGTTTGACATTAATAAGTTCCAGAATATGTTTGATATCTGTCAGTTACTGCCTCTCCTACCGTGGGTGGGTCATATATTCCCACGCCATCTATCTACGAACGCTGGCTCATCTCATATAAATGTTACCTTCCTTATCATTAAACGGGCTAATTATTAAAATGCGAGAAAACACGTATGATTAGTAAGACCCAGTATAAAAAAATAAATTAATGGGTTGTTACAGAGTGTTACTGAAACAAACTAATCATGGCTCTCTGGTCCTGCTGCCCATTCCCCTTCGTTCACGCAAAGTTATTGGAGTGGTTCATGGTGGGTGGGGGGAGGGAGGGATAGAGGGGATGGGGAGGGAAGGAAAGTAAAGAGTCGTGTTTCGACTTGTATACCGACCTTCAAACACAGGTAAAAATCGGTGTTTACTTAGGGGACGAGGGGTTGATTAATTAAACATGTACCCTTCATTAATACAATACAGAAATGTTAGTGGGCTAACCCCCCACGTACCCCTCGCTCCCTTACCGCCAAAACACAGTCGACCGGGGACATACAAAACCTTTCAGTTAATTAATCCTGTTCCCGACTGGCCTAATCACGGTTTGCTGGCGGCCCATCATCCACGATTCTGCAGTTTAGCCTCGAACCCCTTCCTCCCCGTTCCTGACTCAAGGGTTGACGCTACGTGCCAAGCACTTGCTCCTTGGATGAGTGATGGGCAAGCTGCTTGCAATGTACAAAACACAATAATGGAGGTGCCCGGATAATGCGAGAGGAATGTCACGTCGGTTTATCCGCTTGGCATAGCGAGAATATTAGAGTCCCGAGACAATGAAGGTCACTTGAATATCAGTAACCCCATGGCTTCTTTGGTGCTGACTGACAGCTCAGAGATGACAGCTTTGAAAAGTTACCAGACCAAATTATGTATCACTACGACGAACCATATAATCTGAAAAAAACATGTGTTTAGCAGCTGTCACTTCTGACAGTCAACATTTAGGTATATACCTAAATGTTGACTGTCAAAAATCAGCTGTGAGCTGTCATTCAGCACCAGAGAAGTCATGGGGCTATTGTGTATACCAATGTTGACTGTCAAAAATCAGCTGTGAGCTGTCAGTCAGCACCATAGAAGTCATGGGGCTATTGTATATACCAATGTTGACTGTCAAAAATCAGCTGTGAGCTGTCAGTCAGCACCAGAGAAGTCATGGGGCTATTGTATATACCTAAATGTTGACTGTCAGAAGTCAGCTGTGAACTGTTAGTCAGCACCAAAGAAGCCATGGGGCTACTGTACAATAGTTAGTTTACTCCCTGCAATACTAAGTTCTATGTATCCAAGAAACTGTTGTCATTCTAATGACCTTTATAGTATCGGCCTTAAGGGGTCCAGTGTTTTTAAAATGTATATAACAAAACATTTTATGCCAAAATAAATCAAATATTGTTCCAGTAGTAATATAGAGTTTAGTTTTCTTCACATGTTGATATCAACAGTTGTTGAATATATGTCATGAACATAACGGAATTAGATGACAAAACTTTTTAAACGAAGAGAAAAAGTTGTAATTCAATTCTAGAACACCCTTTTAATGAATCCAACAACTGTTGATATCACCATGTGAGGACAATTAAACACTTATGTTTGTGCTGAGATAATATCTGAGTTGTTTTGACCAAGAAATATTTTGCTATCAAAACTGTAAAAACGCCTTTTCTCGCGTCCCCTAGATCCTTACATTAAAGCCCGAGTGCAAGAAAGAGGCTAAATGCAACCAAAGGTGGAGTAGAAGGTGTGTTGAGTTACAGCAAAATATATACGCATGCGCACAGACGACAATCAGGTAGACGTGAACATAATCAGCCCGAACCGAGTGTCAAACGGGCTAAGGTACAACTTTATTGAAAATTACATTATTTTATAAAAACTACATTAATATAATATTACCCGCTGCAGTGGCTGAATGGACTAAGGCATCACTCTCTGTTCAAACTGGCCAGGCTGATTACGGAAAGGCTAGGGTTCGAATCTCGGTAGGGTCTACCGAGGGTGGATTCTCCAAAGTGGTTTTATACTCTCCTTCCACACAAATGCGGATACTTTACCTCTAAATTTAACCTTCTTCATCCTTAAAACGATGACATAATCAGTACATATTATGCATCTATCCCGAACGGGTAGTAAGACCAAGGGTTTAAAAAAACGAGGGTTCCCCTACCTTTACCTCCTTATCCACCCACCTATCACCACCTCTGAGAACTACCCGCATATTTATGCTAATGGGGTGTGGAAGCGGAAGGTATAGTTTTAGAAGGAGTGTTACAGCATCTGCATAGAAGGAGAGTGTGGGAACCATCCCCATTACACTCAGCCGTTACTCGAATCTCGATCTACCTAGTAGTGGAAAACAAAGAAACTGGCACTTTTTTTTAAAATCTGTAACTGCTATCGAAATATTTTTATATAAAAACATCGGTAGAGCATGCGTACTAAACTTCAAGTACGATTACAATGTTTTCCCGGATATGGAGGGGTCAAGGTTTGAATCCCGGAAGAGTGTGTTGAGGTTATATTTCTTGAGCATCTATATCGTTTTTCGCACACCTACTAATTACACTATTCTGTTAAGTATGATGAGGGTTTCATATAGAGGAAATACACCTGTATTCGCGTGGAGGGAGAGTGAGAAACCCTTTAGAAAAACCTTGTGAGTACACCCGAACCCCAAATTCTCCATCATTGGCAGCCCAATCTATTGCGAGAGTAAGGCTGTGAGGTAGAAGTGTAGGGGATGCTATAAAAGGTCAGTTTTTTTTAAAAGTTTTGTATAAAAATTTTTTTTTGTCAAAACAAATCAAATAATTCTCCAGTAGAAACATAGCGTTTAAGTTTCTTCATATGGTGGTATTAACTGTTGTTGAATATCTGTCGAGGATGTCCTGTAAATGTAATGACAACTTTTTCTCCTAATTTAAAAAGTTTCTCATCTAATGTCGTTATGCTCATGACAGATATTTAACAACTGTTGATGTCATCATGTGAAAAAAAAATTAAACTATATGTTTCTTTACTTCCATTACTGTTTCCAACCTTTAGCCTAGGTCAGTTTTCTATTCAAGCCATATGTGTTCCACTACCTGCTAGGCCTGTCATAACTTCATATGACAAATAATCTTAACTTAAAACTGGGACAGGCACAACATCCAGTCCTCGGACTTTAATTTATCACTATGAAAGGGCCGACCAACATTTCACCAATGATACATTTTTCGACCACGGCGAGAATAAAGCCCGAGACCCTTAACTCAATATACAAACATGTTATCGACTGAGTTAAGGTAACGGATACACTTTATGTTTCTATCGGAACAATATTTTATTTATTTTGGCAAAAAAAAAAAAAGTTTTGCTGTAAGAACTACAAAAACGTCGCCCTTAACTCGTGTTTCCTACACTCCCAAATTTAGAACATTCGACCAGTGAAGTGGGTATTAAAAGAGCGGATAGGCAGGACGGAAGCAAATTTGTCATGCAAAGCAACTCTAGTTATCTCGTCAGTACCTAATTAATTTCTCAAACTTTTGTTACTAGACTAGAGTCTCTTGGTGTCAAAGTTGAGGGCCAAACTATATCCTCACCAAGGAGGGTATCTCAGTCATTATTTGCCCCGAATACCGAGACAATCCCTGACCCCCGACCCCCACCTGTCTATCTCAGAGATTGCCCAAACCCCTTCCTCCCCCCTTCCTTGTCTTGACCGTCCAATATAGCGGCGGGGTGGCATAGCAAACAAGAACGGACAGCTGCCACCATTCATTAACTCTGGGCCACAAAGAGGTGTAGTACGTTTAGACTACCAGACGTCTGGGGAACACCACACCAATCATGCTGGGAACACACGAGCCTATAGATGTATAATTCATTCACGAGCTAAGTTTACCTGGATGACAAGCTCAAAATTATACTAGAAGTAATCCCTAATATATCACTAGGCCAACAGGTGACATCTATCACTTTGGATGACTGTAATTAAAACAGATGGTAATATATTAATGTGCTAGTTAACCACAGTAATTTAGGCCAATATTATTTATATATTTATTTGAGGACGGACACAAAGTTTATTTATCGTTTTATTCCACTTGAAAAAAAAAAATTCGCACCACTTTCACAAAAACTTCTAACGAACATAGCTACAAAATGGCGCATAGCGAATTTAAACCATGTGGTTGAACTTGACGGTAAACAAGTTTTTTACAATGATGCAGACACGCAGTTGATGAAAATATTTTATTCAGTTAAATATTTCAAAATACGATAAAATAATCATAAAATCATTTATTGTAAGTAAAAAAAAAAGACAAGAATGTTCTCTTTTCCAAGTAAATACGATGCCTGTATTAAAAGGTATTGATGTATGCACTATATTAAACATAATAAATAACGTTCCAAAACGAAGAATAAGTACTTTCAATTATGTTTAAAATATTGTTTCGAGTTGATAAAAAGAAATGATTTTTGAAAAATTAAATAGTATGAGAAAATTTAAGTTTACGTTATTTTAAATGTAATATATAACAGGTAATTAAATATCTTTACATTTATAAAAAAAAAACTGTGATCTTTTACAAGTGTTGGCAACCCAAAACCTAAACAAATGATTTTCGAACTGTCATCCAGGTAAAAACCTATCGTGAACGGATTTTACAGTCGATTAGTCACTTGCTGCCTGGTAACTAACAATTGGAACAAGATTTGTGTCGCAAACATTGGTTGAAAATCTAAATATGATTGTAAAATTTTAACAATTATTTTAGATGTTAGGACGGAAAGTGATGGACAAAGTTAGGACTTCCGGTAGAGCTCAAGTGAGTGACATTATCATAAAAAAAGTGGGAAAAAGTGTAGTATGTAATTAGTTTTTATTTAGGCAGTGAATATTTATTTTTATTATTGGAGTGTGCGAAGATTCGACTCTGCTTCGAAACAGATGTCAGCTTAAGACTTCGCTTCGAAAATAATTACGGCTTCGAAGCTTTGTCAATAAAATATTGACAGATAAAATACTAGATGTATGGTCAATTATTGCAATTTATATATAATCTAAAACCATATTTATTTTGAAAAAATCCAAAAGTAATTGAATTATAAGTTGTAATATAACTTGATTTATTAGATTAAAATAGAATATTAGTAACAATAAGTACAATAAAATATTTTCTAAGTAATCTAAATACATTAAGTTTAGTAAACAACAATATAATAAATTTTTCTAGTGTAAACAACTAACAAAAAGTATTTGAAATTGGATTTGGCTTCGAGAATATATAATATATTTGAGTCGAGTTCGCTTCAAGCTGAAACAGTGGACTTCACACACCCCTAGTTTTTAATTAAAGTGTTAATTTTCAAGTTACAAATCGTCTAATAGTTTCTGCTCCACTCTGTATAATCATTACAGTTCACGAGTTATAAGAGATCAAACTTGATATCTTATACTTGTCATGTAATATCGTTAAGGTAAAGTAAATAAGTACGACACCCACTTCTGTAGTCGCATGGTCCAAGAGTTTCTTTCGCAATAAACTAAACTGTCGATGACGGGGAGATTGAAGTTCGAATCTGGGTAGGTTGTAGAGCAGAGGTCCCCAACCTTTTTTGTACCTTCGAGTACACTCAAAACTAACGGTAATGAGGCGGGCACCAATTACTTTTTCAAGGCAAATTTACTAACCCCCGCCAGGCTCAAGAGGTCAGCCTCAAAGCTATACACACGGCCGGTCAACTGCCGTGTTAAGTTTCCAACAGCGATTGTGACGTTACATGGGGTTGTGGGTAATACTCAAGGCCGTAGCAATGGAGGGAGGGGGGGGGGTGTTCAACCCCCTCCAAGTTGACAAAAAATAAATTTAAAAAATACTACTTCATTTACGGTTTTAATAAAACCAAATTAAAGACACAAGGAACTATTTAACTACTCGCCACCATTTTGGTGCTTGGGTACATTTTTAAAATATATATTTATTCTGTGTTTATTCAGGCAATAAAGTTGGGTAGACCCATGTCAAGATATTAACAAAGGAAATAGGAAGTATTAGCATGATATTAGTGAGTGTGAAGAGAATGATGGAAGGGGGTAGGTAGGTCTTTGAGATTAGGAAAAATCAAAACAATTCAGCTTGAAACCACGGTGGTTCTGAGTAACAGTACACTTTGTAAATGAGCTGGCAAAAAAAGAGGAATGATAGGGAGGGATTGGAAAGAGGGGGGGCTTTCAATCACCAACTTGTTGATAACAGCATACCTGGAGATAAGCACAAACTTGATTTTTGCCGGAAAAGTGACAGATTAAAACTATTAGTAAAGAACAAGTGGCGGGCAGATGCAAAAGGCTCGGCGGGTGGCATGGCGCCCGCGAGCATAGGGTTGGGGACCCATGGTGTAGAGGGTGGTTTTTCCAAAATGGTTTTCCTCTCTGCCATCACGAAAATGCGGGTAAGCTTATTCTAAATATAACCTTCCTAAGCCCTAAAACAATTAGCGTAATTAGTAGATAAGCGTATAGCTGGTAGTTAGACGTGGTGCTAAAAATAATAACAATATTGAGGTTGAAATGTAGTATAATTAGACATTCAGATGAGGCGTACACAATTACATATTTATAATACCATATTATTAATATATGTCATTGCGTACAATTCATATGAATGTCTATACTAAAATTCAGCCCCCTGCATTAATTAATTTACCTTAACAATGGTACGCAAAAAGTATAAAATAGCAAGTTTTACCCCTAATATGTCGTGAATAGTAATTATTTGAAATAATCTAATCACTCGTTGTACCTTGTTATACACTTGTTAAAATTGTGAATTACAATAATGATGTTCGAATGACCTTAAATGTGAAGGAAGTTCGAGATCTAAGGCCAGTATTTTTGTAAAATTTATAGAAAAAATATTTAAGGACTGTAGATATTATTATACATAAGTGTATCTATTAAAATGGTATTTATTTTGATTTGTAAAAAAAAAAGTCACAGAAAAAACTCCAAAATTAGAGGTGCCTAGATAGCTGAGATATTTCCAATCAAATGTTGCGCTTAGGTTAAATATTGAAAAAAACCTTTGTTGATATTTTCCACTCTAAAAAATCCAAATATACACATATTTTGGTTGATCATTAAGAGCTAAATGCATGTGAAATGAAAGTTAACTGGTATAGGAAAGTAGAAAGGATATTTTCGATTCTAATGATGTATCTTAATATTGTGGGGACAAAACAAACATTGTATGGCAATTTGTATTTTCCTCCTCCCCTGTTTGTGTTCCTAATGCCAGAGAGCTCGTCCCAGTAACGTTATAAACCTACTTTGGTTTCTGTAGTTATGAATTCCCGCTTGACTATTCTAGCACCTTAACTAGCATTCCTTTTAGAGATATCAACAAATATTAAAATAAAAAATACGTCTTTATATTTATAAAAAAAAATCTATATAAATATTTTTTTATCTGATACATCGAACAACCTAGCAATAAATCTCAAGTATCAGACTATGATTTAAAGCTTGTAAATCGAAATAAATCTAATGAGTATCCCTCTATTTTTTCACTTAGTCGATTTATTCCTATTTTTAACAAAATTTTCTGCTATTTTTAACACCTAAATAAAACATTAAAAAGTGAATTGCGCCAAAGAATAGTATTTCATAACAGTATATATTTTGGTACCGCGACGCCTTTCCATTTCGTCCAAAAAAAAGCAATTGAATATATCGGCAAGCAACTATATATCGATATATCTTATCTTTACATATACAAATACCTTACGATTCATTAAATGATAACCATATCGATATATTAAGGAAAATCTGCCATCTTTAGTTCTTTCATTACCTTCCATCCCACCTTAAATAACTTTCCTCCCTCGAATGACGTCATGATTGCACACACAAACTAATGCATCTTCTGAACGAACTCCATTCCAGACACCCGTGGACCGCGTGGTGGCTTTCCACCAACGGGGAAAAGTACCCCCTAAGCCTCTCCCGAGACGCTGCTACCCTCTTACAACCTTACCCCCCCTCCCCCCCTTTTGACTCGTCTTGTTAGCGATGAATATGTAAAGAAGATTGAGATATAATTCCGAAAGGTTCTTTTGGTGAATGAAATTGTCGTGATTGCGTAGCTTCACAAGTCATTCCAGGAAGATTCAGTGGCGTTGTGCGAGGTTTGTAACAAGGGGGTAGAAAGGATGGGGGGTGACAACGCTGGAACATGGCTGCCAGCAGGGGAGGAAACTTGTATTGATTGCTAAAGGGACTTTGGGATGAGCATGGGGGATCGAAGGTAGTGTGAGGGGAGAGGGAGGGACGACATAGTTAGAGGGAAATAGTGACGGAGATTGGTAGGGATTGAGGAAAAGGAGGGGGTGGGGGGAGGTTTGGGGCCCCAGTGTGGTGATAGAAACGAGTTTGAAGGGTCAGAGTAAAGGGGAGAAAGAAGAGGGTTGGGTCCAGAGTTCGAAGAGATTCTTCGAGTCGGTCGGGACAAGGAGTCAGTCTTACTACAAGGGATAAAAGGGGAGCATGGGTTGGGGAAGAAAAAAGAGGAATTCTTTTTGAGGGTCTGTTCAAAAGTGTAGTCCTACCCGTATAGTCTTTTATTGTTGTTGTTGTGTGTTTTGTTTTGAAGATAAATTGATTAAAATTGGGGCAATGTTCAGTAACTCCTAGAATAAACAACGTTTGAATGGGTAGAGTACCCGAATCGGTGGTCACATGATCTAACCTTCTAAAGCGCCATTCTCGTGTTAGACTGGATTGCCAGTGATTGAGAGATCGGGGATCGAATCCTAATCAGTTGTGTTGAGGTTTATATGTCCTAAATAGTCTCCCGCTTTCTCTCCAATCAAATGCGTGTGCATTACCTCTCAACTTTACTTGTTCCTTTTCCAACCACTTAACCAATGTATATGTATAGCCCGATTGGATACTAAGATAGGGGGTGGGGGTGGAATGGTGCGGCACCCTTCATATTCTTCTTGGATCCTTTACCTAAAGATAAAGCCATTCACTTATAGCTCGGAAAAGGGGAGCTAATTTCCATCTATCCGTGTATGAAAAGATTATTTAGAAGGTGACCTGGTGGTCTAGAAGTAAGGTGTCAAACTTTTCTACTGAAGGTCCGGGGTTCAATCCTCGGTCCCGGCACAGATTTGTCTGATCACCGAACCCTCCCTTCACCTCTGACAAGACATCTTGTGAATGTGGGGAATGCCAGGCCTCCACCGTGGTTCGGATCCCACATTAAACTGTAGGTCTTCCATTTCATCTTACAATCACCCTACCATTATACATTAACGTAAGTGCGTATAAACCGAACGGGTAGTAAGACTCGGTGCTAATAACAATAATTATTTAGAAAATATTAAAATAGATTGTTAAAGCTATTAAAAATGCTTTTTTTTTTAAATAAATGGTTAGTATATAGCTATTTTCATTTTCATATAAAAACTTAGGCGATACCTATTTGGGTTATATAAAACCATAGTAAGTTAATACTAAAGTTTTTTGACAGTTAAAAAAAAGTTACCAAACAATCTTCATATGTTCATACATCTATTCACGGTGTCTGAAGCATTTGATAGTTTATCAATACCTAATATTAACATTATATTAAACTAATATCAACGTTGACTACTAAAAAGACGTTAGTATTTTTAAACCTTTATTTACACTATACTACTTTCCTAATATAATATTAAGGTAGTCGCGTCGGTCATTGAGAGGGTATCAATCGCTTTCAAGCCACACGGCTTAAAATATATTGTCCTGTGTCGTTTTCTGGAATTAGCTTACGTCACTATTTTGTATAAGTTCATACCTTATTTTGACCTTCATCTACAACATCCATGGCCATGATGATTAAAAAAGGGGGAAAATAAAACATTAAATTTTTTTTCTTAAGGTATATAGGTAAGATCGTTGCTAGTTCTCAAACATCTTAATTTTTGTTGTTGAAATTACTGTATTTGTTAGAGGAAGGTTAAATCTAGAGCACTTTTTAACCAAACCTAGTCTTAGAGCTCCGCAAAAATGCTTGAAAATAGTTGAAAATGAGGCCATATCACATTTTTGAACATAGTTGTTTCTATTAATAAAACTAATCATATACAGTAGGGTTGTTAAAGTAAAAAGAGCCCTGTTGGAATATTTAAACTTTATCTTGGCGTGAACATTACTAGGTAAAAAACGCATCGTAGAATGTTATATTGCATTAAAGCTAAACGAGGCGCAACAGTTCCTCATTTACAGAGGCGTAATTTCCGAAGTTGATATTCACTATCACCCAATCGGGTTGAGCGCCCATTACACTCATGGGTTAGGGAAGATAAAATCAGAATTTAAGAGGAGCTGTATAAAAATGTGGTGGAGAGATATAATGGTAAACTATTTACGGATACTCACACTCAGTATACCTGTCTGCGATTCTAACCACAGACCTCCCAACTCAAAGGCAAACCAGGCTAGCATTGAGACTGGCATTCAGTCCAAACTAGTCCAGCGACGGTAGTGCTGTCACGGAAACCTCGCGAACCTTCTCAACAGTCATCGTAAAGCCTCGTTTATCTTTATACACATGATGGCCAACATGATCCCAACAAGTTGTGTCACAAGGTAAACACATTCACAACTTGTTGGCGATGTTGGCCAACATGTTGAAGTTGATATATAGCTGGTCGGTGCCATCATGTTGTTATGTTGGCACAATTGTTGCTGATATTAAATGGACAACACAACTTGTTGGCTGGCTTGAGAGATTATACGCTTGCACTATTGAGTCGAGTAAAGTCTCTAGCCTTAGTGACGGACATGTTTTGTTTTCAGATTAATTTAACATCTTGGTTTACATAGTTTCGTGATCATGGAATGGAACAAAGAGGAAACCCTTAAACTAAATGAGTTGTATCAAAAGTATTCTTCCTGTTAATTGCAACGTTACCTCGGCTGATCACAAGAGTTTAAATAATTTAGGAGATACACTTAGACCTAATTTAATATTTAAACAAATCTATTTGAGGTATTTGACGTACACTTTCTAAACTGACCAATTATATCAGTACACGATCCTACCGCAATAGTTTTTTTTAAATCCTTATCTTTTTTTATTCTTTGGCTTTTTCCGAAGGAGTAAACTTCTTACCAACAGAATAAATGAATAACTGGCAAGTAATACCTATTTCTCTACGGCTATAAATGTTTTAGACTGATTTAAAACTACGAGAGGGCCCAAGATTATGCCACAACAACTTAGCATCGATAAATGGGCCTTTCTTTTCAACTTATGTCGGCTCCCAACATGTTGCATAATAATGAAGGCATTAAAGGAACAAAAAGATTGTCTATAGCACGACTAGAGTGACCTGGTGGTCTAGGGGTAAGGTGTCAGACTTCTATGCTGGCGGCCGGGGTTCAATCCTCGGTCCCGGCACAGATTTATCTGATTACCAAACCCTTCCTTCACCTCTGACAAGACATCTTGTGAATGTGGGGAATGCCAGGCCTCCACCATGGTTCGGATTCCACGTTAAACTGTAGATCCTTCATTTCATCTCACAATCACCCTACCATTACACATTAGCGTAAGTGCGTATAACCCGAACGGGTAGTAAGACGCGGTGCTAATAATAATAATAATAATAATAATAATAATATATAGCGCGACTAACTACAAAGTAGGATAGAACATGATCTAATAAGTAATAGACTGGACACCCCTTGATAAGGGGACTGGAAAGACATTTGGCGCAGCCAAGTGGCAAAAAGCTTCAGTAGCAGTGTTTCTCTCGAATTGCTGTAAGGGAGAGTATCGACACATCAAATGTCAAACTTCTCGGATCTTTGGGGGAGAAACGAGAGAGATACACAGAGAGAAAGTTAGGGGGGTTGTACGGGGAGGGGATACTGGCCTATAGCTTCCCCCAAACCCTATCATCCGTGTGTGGCTGGATGTCAAAGGGATTCCTCTGCGTAGGAAAGGGTGGGTGGAAGGGCATCAAACGAGCAAGTATTAGGATCGCAGGGAAGTAGGGAAGGGCTCTGTACGAAACTGGTGACTCAATATCGTGGCCCATCTTGGTCCGAAGTACAGTACAGCCAGATTAAACTGAAATTTCGCGGTCCTACCTTGAAGTATTGTACTATGACCCTATCTTAAAAGCTATACCATAGTGAAATAATGCTAGGTAAGCTTTTCTACCTCACAGAGTAGACTAAGGGGGAAAAAAAGCAAACACGATGAGCTCTGTCTACATTGAGTTTTCCTTTCATTCGCACATTAACAAAATGTCGAGTTTGAGTAGCCTATAAAAACATACACATATACCGGTGGCCCCATGGTCTAGGCGACAGACTTGCAATAAATATGGTTATAGTGGGGAGGTAAAGGTTCACACCTTGTCCGGGTGCACTGGAAGGTGGTTTTCCACGTGTGATGTTTCGTTGTCGTTTTCCTGTTGCCTTCACGTGCTGACGCGGATGAATTTCCTCTAAGATATCCTCCTAGTCGGTTACTTTTAGGCTTATAAGGGCACGACACTTCTATTGGCTTAGCCGGTATCGTGACCTCATAATAAAATACGGATATAACATGTAATGGAACCAAAGGCACCAATCCTAGACTGTGGATTGTCCCCTTAATAGGTAGGATTCCGAAGGCACGCCAATAACGACACTTGGTCGCTCAGCTTGGTGTGGGGGTGCCTGTGAGACGCGTGCGTGTGAGACGCGTTTATGTGACCTCCACATTCTTTCTTCTTCATCCATGTCATAGTCTATTACACTAAGCATAGCTACATTCTATATTCCCTCTTACATTCTCTATCAAGATCATGTCCTAATATTAAGCTTTCACACTTTCTTAAATTAAGCGTAGATCCATTCTGTATTCCCCCTTACATTCTCTATCCTGGCCAAGCCCTTACATTAAGCCTGTTTCCATTCTCCTTCCAGCTCATGCTCTAAATCGTGATGTATATATTAGGATTGACAAACAGGAAAGTATGGGTTCATCTCTTTGCACAAGATATAATATTTAAATCTTAAGATTGAAATCGAGGTTAAATAAATAGGATACTTTTTGTAAATACGTAAATATTCTTAGGATTAATATATACACATAAAATATGAGGTCATCTCTCTTTCTATCCGGTACACATGTATTCTTTAAATCTGTCTATGGTACAGTCTGTACGACCTTCACCATTTAACAAACCCGTACTCGTCCCCTTTCAGGTAGGTAAGTCCTCGTTGAGAGGCGTTAAACCGGAGTATGCTGGCACAACCAAAATTCGTCCCCGGCAGAAGCACTCTTCCTCTAAGTTCAAGCTCAGCAATGTTGGGTTTATCGGAAGCATCACTCTCACCTGCTTCTTCCTCTTCCTTCCCTTGAAAACGAAGCCTATTATAAGTCTTGTACTTCCCGAGCTACCGCAAGCGTTTGACACCGTTGTACACCTCCTTAATGACGTGGTCCAACGTCTCACTTATCTTTATCTTTATCCAGAAAATTCCTCCTCTGGATCCTCGACGTGCCACATGCGCCGGATTTCAGAGGTGTCTCCCATTCTTCAGTTTGGAGATGGGATAGCTATCGGTGTAGATCTCGAGGGACTGGCTGGGCTCCATCATAGCTGGAAAATGGCTTCCCAGCCAGTGGAGCTACTCGATTTTGCTGTATCCACGCTCATCCTTTTATATAAAATACGTCATTCCAGCTTCCCAAAATTTCTACCCCCGACAAATCCTCCAAGCAATACCCCAAATGTTTGAACATCTCGAATGCAATGAAACTCTCCACATGCCCGCACTTTTATATGGTCAGCGAGAGTTCTGGGGAAGTTGTTCTTCCCTTCCTATACAATGTTGTCTGCTTCGATCCACGAATTGTGTGAAGAGTCGAAATCTATCCATTTTACGTAGGCTCTATCTCCAGCCCGTCTGATGATCTTCTCTACAAGATACATGTCTGGAAATTATGTCTTCCTAAACACCTTGACGTATAATTCTCCAGTGATAGGTTTATCTTACACATCTTCTAGTAGAAAGCTCCTAGGATTCATCCCGACAACTTGACACATCTTGAACAGTTCTACTAACCAGTTTGCGGTACACCCTTTTGCGAAAACGTCGTTATGTTTACTGAAACGAACAGTATCTCCAACTTTAAACTTTATCAGTGTAGTATAGATTGTTTTAGCATGTAGATATACAATATGTAAGAGATTATCATGCTTAACGTTTATCCGTTTCATCTTGATGGTTGAGTTTACTGCTCAATTATACTTGTAGAGTAAAGAATAGTTGATTATCATAGCGATCCATGGATACGATCCTTTAGAAGTAAATCTTGTCCAGATCATGATCTTGCGCCTTTGAATGAATCGTTCGACAACAGTCGTCTTGACGTTGCGGTGTGTTGAATAGTGAACCATACCCTTTCAAGCCATTATAACTTTGAAATCCGCGCTATAAAACTAGCTTCCATTATCTGTATGCAGATGACGTACGGGAGATAACCCCTTTGCTGTCACCTGTTTAAGACCGTGTGCCATGGCTTCACTGACTTTGTTCCCCGTCTTAGTCTTTACGGGTACAGCCCAAGCCTATTTGGGATACACGTCAATGACGATGAGAAGGTGCTTGTGTCCTTTATTCAAGGGAGGGTAAGGTATCATCTAGACCAGATCAGCATGTAGTAACCTCGTACGATAACATATCTTCCGGCAAAACGACGTCTTGCGGAATAATGAGTTTCACGCGCAATATCCTCTTTGACATATACGATCAAAAAATGATTCTAGATTCGTGTAATTCTTCAATGATGATCCGGTCGATGCACGCAAACAAGAGTTTTAATAGGTCAATCAATTCGTTTGGGTTATCCCAATAGTTATAATTTATCCCTCTTACTCCCTCAATTTTATATATACCTTCTCCATCAAGCTCATCCTGGATCATAGAATTTATGATTTCATATATTATTTTGATCATGTGTGTGAATTAAACGGCTGTATGGTTCATTCCAGATTTATTGTGCATTTGTTTCCTCGGGTATATATTTCTATACCTTCAAATTATCCTCAGTATATTATTCATAAGCTCTTTTCTGAAAAATAATTTGAAAAGTCTCCATAAGTAAGGAGTTACGATATTAATGAGAACTACATTTCCATACTCTCATCAAACAAAACATATCCATCCCCGAGCATGGTCGTGTATCCATCATAACTTGCACCATAAGTGTTATCAGAGCATACTTGAGGTGTATGAAGATAGCTAAAGTCCGTTCAGCGTAGGAATTGTTTTCTGAAAGGCCTCTTGCCTTACCAGAAATCTATTATATAGTAGGATATTGGTAGGATAAAAGACCTTTCAGAGAGTAATTCCTACTGTGAATGGAGTATATGCAATAAATGTTTGCTGTGCAATCAGTTGGGCGTGCCTTCTTTCCTCTTCCTTCTAAGTCATCTTCACCCACCATCATGTTTAGTGGTTCCGTGATCGGCTTAAAGGTTTTCCTCATCAAGGTGTCAGACTCGTGTCACGCATCTCGTAAATGTTTGTATTTTCATTTAATGGACTTTAATCGCTTTGATGATATTCTTTGTAATATTTGTAGATATAATGTCAGGTACGACTCTATAATAATATAATTAGCACCGCGTCTTACTAACCGTTTCGGGTTATACGCTTTAAGTACTAATTACTCTAATGGATTAGGAATTGGGAAGGTTGAATTAGAGGAAGTGAACCCTCATTTGTGTGGAGGGAGAGTGGAAAACCATTTATGAAAAACCACCCCCAGTTCACCAGACCGAGATTCGAACCTCAATCTCCCCGTCCTCAGCAGTACGACTCTATAAAAATATACAAATTATATATATATACACACATATGTATATATATACATATGTATATATACACACACATATATATATATATATGTTTCTCGGGGATCTGGTTAAGGCCGGATTGTATTCATACCCGTCCCGCGTATTTTTTTTTAGACCTGTTTAATCATCTTGGCTTGCCAGATGGCTGCAACGTCGACGGGGAGAAGGAGGTGAAACCACATTGATTTGAAAGTGGGCGAACAGGTTTGGAAGTCACGGTATGCTGGCCGAACTGGATATAACCAGTCTGGTGTCTGGGAGAACGAGTTCACAGGTGTGTGGACTGTGAGAACTTACTGTGGGGGGAGTCACACCACCTAGACGATAGAAAGAACGAGTTTGGAAATCAAGGTTAGGGGAATATGTAGAACAGACTGGGTATGTGTCTGAGAACTAGTGTGAAAGCATGTGTCGCAGGTGGCGGGTAGCCATGCGCAAGCAGACAACTGAGCGCGGCATTATAGAACAGTCCACAGTCCGTGCGCTCGGAACCGTCACAGTATACATTTATGAGCCTTGCGAGGGTAAGAGAACGATCCATGGCCTGTGATTGGTGCTCTTGGACCCATCGCAAGCTAAATTTACATTAGACAGTGACGTAACAAGACTGGCTATGTTATTGGCGTGCCCTAAAAAAAACTTGCCTATTAGTGGATGAGGAGGAAGGAATGCGTTCCTACGCTGCGCCGAGCGATCGAGAGTGGTTTTTGGCGTGCCCTCGGAAGTCTACGTACTAGCGCGGGACAATATACGGCCTCCTGATTGGTGTCTCCGGACTTTGATTATAACGTCACGGCATCAGCTAAGCCAATGGGAGCGTGGGGTCTCCATAAGCCTAAAAGTAACCGAATCCTCATAAGATTAATAAAAATATATTTTTTGTGTAGAATAAATTAATTAAAAGAACCAATCTATGTATCTAATTTTAATTGTTATGTTCAATACCTGGGCTACTAACGAATTGTTGTAGTGAATGCAGCCGCATTAGTTTGGAGGGAAAATGAGAAAATCATAGGGATACAACGTAAGGGAAGAGGGGGGGGGGAACCAGATCACCCAGTTGAGAGTCGAGCCTCAATCGTCCCATCACCAGTAATCCAGTCCGTCGCAAAATATAACGCCTTAGACTGAGTGACCATTTGTGCGTGTGTAGCATAATTTGAGTCTGTCATTGTCACCCGGTACGTGTAAGAAACGGATACCTAAACACCTTCGTCAGACGACTGGAGAAGAGCGTTTTAGTGAAGAGGTGGAAAAGGGGGTGGGGGGTTACCTGTAAGTCCAAGTTAATATGAAAGTTCAACAACCAGACCTTCAACTCCTGAGCACACAGCAGGGCCCTAATTGCGAGGCGTGTACAGCGCCTGAGGTCAATGGGGGACACTCACAGGGGAGGAAAGGACTAAGAGACCGTATCACAGCCGGTTAACCAGGATATAAAACATACGATTAATCGGGATATTGGATATCTAATCAACAGGAACATTAGATATCTAATCAACAGGAATATTAGATACGTGATTAACAGGAACATTGGATGCACAATTAATAGGAATATTGTTGGTGACCTGGTGGTTTAGGGGTATGGTGTCGGACTTCTATGCTGGCGGCCGGGGTTCAATCCTCGGTCCCGGCAAAGATTTATCTGATTATCAAACCCTTCCTTCACCTCTGACAAGACATCTTGTGAATGTGTGGAATGCCAGGCCTCCACCATGGTTCGGATCCCACGTTAAACTGTAGGTCCTTCATTTCATCTCACAATCACCCTACCATTACACATTAGCGTAAGTGCGTAGAACCCGAACGGGTAGTAAGACGCGGTGCTAATAATAATAATAATAATAATAATAGGAATATTAGATATCTAATCAACAGGAATATTGGATACACAATTAATAGGAATATTAGACGAACAATTAACAGGAATACTTTGCACACGAGTAACCAGGATAATCTATATGTGATTAATATGAATATTTGGAACATTAATATTCAGGATAGTAGATAGTAAAATTACCGGGGCATTAAATACAAATGTGTGACCTACAATATTAAACCGTTTAATAAAGTGAATTTGAGATATTTCACCCAGTTTTTTCACACAATAACATTTTTTTTTTTAGTTAAATTGAGCTGTTATTATTAAGCGTGATTCTCAGTAGGTTAGTCCTCGTACCAATGTGGGTTACTATCATTTATCCTCCTTATACCAACTGCTTAGGTTAATTCGTTAGAAGACACTTATCATACTAAATTAAAATGTAGCATTTCTTCGATTAAGGTGGGAGTGTAGAGAGTGCAGTGTTTTTGCAAGTTTTGTATTAAAACCTTTTTTTTTAGCCAAAATAAATGAAATAATTCTCCAGTATAAACATAATAGTTCAATTTTCTTCACACTGTGAGCTCAACAGTTGTTGAATATCTGTTAAGGGTGTCGTGGAATTTAACGACAACTTTTTCTCTTCATTTAAAAAAGTTTTTATCTAGTACCGCTATACTCTTTACAGATAGTCCACAACTGTTATGAGGTCCCCATGTGAAGAAAATTTAATATAGATGTTGTCGGTGACCTGGTGGTCTAGGGGTAAGGTGTCAGACTTCTGTGCCGGAGGACCGGGGTTCAATCCTAGATCCCGGCAAAGATTTATCTGATTACCAAACCCTTCCTTCACCTCTGACAAGACATCTTGTGAATGTGTGGGAATGCCAGGCCTCCACCGTGGTCCGGATTCCACGTTAAACTGTAGGTCCTTCATTTCATCTCACAATCACCCTGCCATTACACATTAGCGTAAGTGCGTATAACCCGAACGGGTAGTAAGACGCGGTGCTGCTAATAATAATAATGCTAATAATAATAATAATAATAATAATAATAATAATAATAATAAAAAAGATGTTTCTACTAGAGTAATATTTGAAATATTTTAACTAAAAAAAATCAAATATTACTGCAAAAACACTGCCCCTAAATGGGGTTACCTACACTGCTACCTTAAAGGCTACTACTAATTTATGAAATATCTATTAATCAACATTCTCTTCGTTTAGCAGGAATGTGTAGTACTGCCTGGAACATGAAGGACAGGGACGAACTAGTTCGTGACATCAAGAATACATACACTCCGTGACGTATTGTGATGGTACACATGTTCCTACTCGCACCCCTCTATCTCTTTCCTTTGATATGATACTTTCTTCGTCCGAGTTGCCTTGCCTGAGGACACGTGGCCTTATTAGGAGCGATATAGATCCCCGCCCTTGAGACGCTGCGTCTGGTATATACAGAGTGGCCCAATTAAAGAAAACCATATTCAAAATTAATTAAAACACATTATTAAGTATTATATCTTAAGACAGGTCCATTCATTTTTTTCAGAGAACTTAAATCCCCCAATTTTCCCTGTCCTCTGTTTCCTCCCTAAGATCTCAGAGTTTTCTTCTTTCCTTCAAGTGATCCAATATTTGAATCCTCCTCCTTACTAAGCTCCTCTTTCTCTCAACCTTCCCTTCTATAATATCGTGCTAAATACAGTTCCGCCTAAGGATGTGTCAAATCTAGTTAGCTTTACACCGGAGAATCACATTCAAAAGGCTTCTCTTCTAATCCATTCTTCTTAGGATTCTTTCATTTGTCACCCTGCTTACCCACTTGATCTTCTTTCAAGTCTTCTCCAGCAACACATTTCAAAGCTCTTCAAGTATTTCTTTTCCATCTTTCTGAGAGTCTAAGTTTCTGCTTCATACAGTGCGATGCTCCAAATATAGCATTTCATCAGTTTCTTCCTCAGTTCTAAACTCATCTTGATTGTCAGTAGTAACCTCTTCTTGTTGAAAGCTTCCTCGGCCAATGGAGATCTTTGACCCAGTTTCCCTGTTGCAGTGGGTATTATTTGTCAGAAAACTTCCCCGGTACTTGATCTGTTATATGTTTTTCAACTCCTACTTTCTAATTTTGATTTTCAGTAGCACTTTTTTATTTTATCGCCATTACTTTTAACTTTTCAATACAAATGGCAAAATCTTAGTTGAAACGGTTCACTGGTTTCTTAAAGACTATGGAAACAAAAGCTATGGTTTACTATTTAAAAATAATATCACCAAAAAGTTGTGCGCAGATGTTAGTGATAAAAGAAAGAAGTCACTGGCGAAAGCTGAACATATTGCGAACCAGAACTGAAGATATGGCATCAACATCTTGTCGAACTCTGGCCTTTAAGACTGCAATATCTTTGAGTCCATGAGAGAACACCTTCTCTTTCAAATACCCCAAAAGAATAAATCGAGGCTGGTCGTAAAAGGCAATGGAACGTCACCAAACCGGGAAATGATGCATCCTGGGAAGATCCTTGGCTATGTTTCCGTGCGACAACAGATCTTGTTACAGCATGTAAACACCGTGCCGGTTTTTCTCAAGACAAGTTTCCCTGTTAAATGTCGTTCCTATTTTTAGTTTTTTATCTTGTTTTTACCACATTTGGCGGCCGCATGGTCTAAAGCACTAACCTTGCAATAGATTAGACTGCCGGAGACGAGGAGCTCGGGGTTCTATTCTGGTAGGGTGTACCTAGGGTAGTTTTCCTAAATGGTTTTCCACTCTACCTCCATGCAAATTCGGGTGTACTTAATATAAATTCCAAATTACTTACGCTTAACACATTAGTTTAATTAGTATATAGGCGTATATATCGAATCGAACGTGTAATAAGACGCGGTTCTAAACAAATCTAAGTTTTATCTTTATGATAAAATAATCTATTATTTATTATCGTGGGCCAGAGGCATATCCAAATTTATTCTGCCACAAACAAGCTATTATTATTTTTATTTTTTATCTTGTTCTTCTAAGAGAGACTCGGGCATATTTTCTCTTTCACTCCCTCATTATTTTAAATGTTCACTTACGTCACATTTGTAATTATTAACAAGGGTATTGGCCTTAGAGGCACGTTATGCGTTTGTAAAATGTTTCTTTATTTGAAATTTAATAATATTATTTTGCCTCAGGATTATTTTTTTTATATTTATGGTCTCTGACAATATAAAAGAAGTAGGTTTATGTCATAATGAGCCAAAATATACATAATTTATAGTCACACGAGTCTTATTTCCATTGGAATCACTGTGTTTAGATCTTGACTGACTTAATAAAGGGCCTTAATCACTACCGGTACTTGTGTGTTATTTATTAGTATGTGTGAGATATTGTTTGTATTCGGGAACAAAGTAGTTACGCTCTTTCTATGTTATTATCGTTACTACAGTCTTACTAGTAGTTCTGTGAACAGTAGACCTCCCTCCCTCCATGTTATTATCGTTACTACTGTCTTACTAGTAGTTCTGTGAACAGTAGACCTCTCTCTACCAAAGTTCTTATCGTTACAGTCTTAAGAGTTTATTTGGGATTTTAAGTTTAAATATCTCCGACATTTTCGGTTTATATATTGACTTGATGTTCAAATTGAACAGAAAACAAATTAATTTTATATTCAAAAGTATATTATAATCATGGATAATAACTGTTGTCCAGGTAGTTTAAGATGCCAGTCTCGCAAAGTGTATTAAAATTAAAATAAATACTTTTTGGAGAATTAACAGATTGCTTAGAGTTATAAATTCAAATCACATGAAATGAGCTATTAAACTCTAAAACTTTTGAGCAACTATTATATTTCAAAGTAGCTTGTTCTTTCATGCCAGTATTATAAACAGGTAACTATGAAAATATGAAATTTGAAAATTTTGGAATTAAAAATTTCACTCTTCAGTTCAGCCTCAATTTGAGGACTAGGTTAAGAATAAAAGAAAAATATTCAGAGGTATTGCCTTGTAATACATAATACGTAAATATTCATCATGGCCTCGAAGCTGCAAGCTTACAAGACTACAATAGTTTATCTGAATATGATAAAGTAAAAACACAAATTACACCGATCCCATTTAGAGCGATTCTGGTTTGAGAAAGTTATGACCAAAATGTATTATATTGCGAATGTGAGTCCTAGAAATCTTTGAGTGGTCACATAAAATATGCGACTTTTCAAATTATTTTGTAAATTGGCCAAAAGAGAACATAGTATTATATAGTATATAATTATATTCATGTTTACATATATATTTTATTCATACGATATTAGAATGTTTCTAAAACTTTCGTCCATCAACCACCCCTTTTCCTTTAAGAGCCTTTTTGTTTAGTAAGCAAAAGAAAGGGAAAGAGGATATTAGGAAGAAGGAGAATTCAAATAGTTGATGACTTGAAAGAAAGAAGAAATTCTGGGAGCTGAAGAAGGAGGCAGAGTACAGGGCGCATTGGCGGACTAAGTTCAATAACAAAAGGAATGGGTCCGTCGCAAAACAGAACACCTAGTAATTATAAAAAAAATGCTTGCTATCCCACAAAATATATATGTGTAGTCTCAAATTTTAATAAGTCCTAAGTGGTAAGCTAAACAAAGACATTCCAGAGAGAAAGAAAGTCTTAAAAAATAACGTCATGAAACAAATGTGTGCGAGGAATGCCAGGCCTCCACCGTGGTTCGGATTCCACGTTAAACTGTAGGTCCTCCATTTCATCTCACAATCACCCTACTACCATTACACATTAGCGTAAGTGCGTATAACCCGAACGGGTAGTAAGACGCGGTGCTAATAATAATAATAATAATAAATGTGTCCATAACCCGTTTATCGAACTAGTCATATATTAATTTAATTAGTAGCCGGTATTATTATATTATCGCTCCAGCTTTTATAATGATTAATTAATGTATTATTCTTGTTTGGAAACTATATTGTTTTACATTTTAATGTTTGTATAGTAACAGTTTAAATTAATTAACAAAGTATTAATTTAATATGCTTTATATGATTAATAAAACTTAAGTGGTAAACCACGTACCACTGGTGTTTCACGCCCCTCGGTTTGGAAAACACGGTCACAATATGTTGTGTCGATAATATACTACCTTTTTTTATTATTCTTTCCTTATTATTTCCTTTCTGTATTTTATATCTGTCTTCTCATTGTATTCTATGTTCTTCACGGCACGAGGACTTCGCCCTGGGTTGATCAAACAGATATCGTGATAAGGACAAAGAGTGGGTCGAGAGGTGAAGGCAGGGGGTTCGGGAGACCTCAAAAGACGACATAAAACAGTTTTGAGATGACTTTTATATGACCCGATCTCCTTCCTATTTATTTTGCTCTTTGTAGTTGTTCAAACAACTCGTCACCCCCAAAGAGTTTGGAGGAGTAGGGGATGTTTTAGATTTCACTCCTACACTTCTTGTAATTTTATTTTAAAAAAAAATACTTCCAAAGGTATCTTTCCTTCCTTTAAATTCTTTATTTTTCTCGAAAGAAGGTGGAGGGACAGCTTATTAAAAAAAAACACACGCGCAAAGACACGAATTTAATATTGAAGTTTTAACTCTTGAAATGCTTAGGTATCATTTGTCGACCCTACTTCTTAGTAGTCGACCCCCTCCCCCCCTCCCTTCTCCTCATATTCCCTTGATGTAATTTTCTAACCCTCCTGGATTTAAAAGTAGGGGGGAGAGGGGGTAGGTAACTTTCTGACAACAATCCACAAAGTTTTGAATCTCTACTAACCTCTTACCCCCCCGCAATCCCCCCTTCTCCTATATTCGGTGTCACCGTGAGCGGGTGAGATCCATACTAAACCAAAAGGAACGTGAAATGTTGCTATAAAACTTTTACTTTATGTCAAACTCCTTTTGAAGAAAAAAAGAAAAAAACTATTGTCCCTACCTATTTTCGTTACATTTACTTGTCTCTTATTTTCTTCAAAGTTTAAAATTTAACCAAATATTTGGGACACTGTTTAATATTGATATGACTCAAGATAGAATTTGATTATAAATTCCTCCTTTACATATGTTTTGACTCTAGTATTTTATTTAAGTTGATTGATGGAACCTGCGACCGGTTTGTATAGTAACAAAGTAATCAGCGTGCCTTTCTTCTGAATTATTATTATTATTAGCACCGCGTCTTACTACCCGTTCGGGTTATACGCACTTACGCTAAGGTGTAATGGTAGGGTGATTTGATGAAATGGAGGACCTACAATTTAACGTGGAATCCGAACCACGGTGGAGGCCTGGCATTCCTCACATTCACAAGATGTCTTATCAGAGGGGAAGGAAGGGTATGGTAATCAGATAAATCTTTGTCGAGACCGAGGATTGAGCCCCGGCCGCCAGCATAGAAGTCTGACACCTTACCCCTAGACCACCAGGTCACCGTTTCTTCTGAAGAAATAAGAGTCTAAATTTCGATTCTCGAAACTGATGAAAGATTTATCATTGGCGAGATGTGGGTCTAAAACCCTTTAGAGTGGCTACAAAACTTTTATTATAAAATAGCCTGATTTTTTTCATGTTTTCCAGACAACGTTTAAAAATCTTTTTACAGTTTTACTTGGTGAATAGCAATTTTTTTATGTTTATTTCAAGGATTACATATTTTCGAAAACAATCTCTTGAAGGTAGAACCCCGTAAAAAAAATGGTGAGACGCGATAAAGCGGAAAGTGCCATACAAAGATTGAATCAAGTACTTTTTACTTTGATAGTTTTTAGATATGACTTACAATTTTTTTTTTTGAAAAGCGAAGTAAAACGGAATCGTCTTGTTACACGAAATCTTTCTATAAAACTAAATAACACCGCT
Organism: Timema poppense; assembly: GCA_902141375.1. Classification (NCBI taxonomy): domain Eukaryota; kingdom Metazoa; phylum Arthropoda; class Insecta; order Phasmatodea; family Timematidae; genus Timema; species Timema poppense. The sequence goes on along the minus strand of CABFOV010003809.1, from coordinate 13,943 downwards.
TTAACAATTTAAAAAAATAAAATAAACACGAAATTAATAAGAAATTAAGCAGAAATGTTGACCAAGCTGTAATTTGATTAGTATTTGGTTATAATATGAGCTAATTTTATGATATAAAATTGTGAAATATGCAAATAAACTTTACAAAGAATTTTAAATCAAATATATAAGGTTTCAATAATAAATTTTAATTTTTTTATACATTATTTCAGTATGAAAATAATATTTTAAAACCTCAGATAACATGTAATTGGGAATAAACACGAAATAACACCGAAAAGTGAGATTTAAAAAATGAAATTTAACTAAAAATAAAACCATTACTACGGGGCTCTACTTATAGGCCATTTAATATGTGATTAAATGTTGTAGTTAAATGCGTAAAAAAAGACAAACATTAATAGTTTTAAGAATAAAAGAGCATTTATGACTCGGTGAATGGATGTTGATGAAGAGAAGGAAGTATGCGAGGATAGGGAAGTTTGGAGAAAGTTAGTGAAGATGGATTAAGTGCAGAGGTGTTTTTTTAGCTTTATGCACAGTTTCTTGCCTACCCCGTAAGGGGACGGCGTGATTAGGTATATATGTATTTATTAGCATTGTGTCTCAATACCCGTTTGGGTTACATGCTAATGTACTAAATACACTAATGTGTGAGCAACGAGTAATATTGAATTAAGACAAGTGTACCCGCATTTTCGTGGAAGTAGAGTGTAAATTTGTTAGATGCATATTATCGTGCTAAATTTGTTAGATGCATATTATCGTGCTAATTTTTTTTTTAATGTTTGAAAAGTTTTATCGTTTGAGGGTTCCCTCTTATTTCTAGTTAAAGATTTACTCGTCAAAGGCTTTAAATTTTTCGATAAATTTTGAGCTTTTTGTGTTTAATTTTAAGCAAAATTAATACGGTCCCCTGGTGACCTGGTGGTCTAGGGGCAAGGTGTCGGACTTCTTTGCTGGGGTCCGGGGTTCAATCCTCGGTTCCGGCACAGATTTATCTGATTGCCAAACCCTTCCTTTCACCTCTGACAAGACGTGTATTAATCACAACTTGTGAATGTGTGGAATGCCAGGCCTCCACCGTGGTTCGTATCCCACGTTGACCCGAACGGGTAGTAAGACGCGGTGCTAATAATAATAATAATAATAATAATAATAATAATAATGTTCCCCTTCATACCACGAAGAGAAAGTTAAAACGACCCATTTCCCAGGTCTCTATATATTTTTTGCATCATACCACTTAGGTAAGAATCGAGTTATTATTTATTAGCCAAAGAAGAATATTATATTTACCTATATACAATCGCAGACTAATCAGGGTTTCCATGAGGAGGTAAACAAAGAATGATTGTACACATGAACCACACAGAGGAAAAACATGACGTTTTATAGCGAGATCGAGTTTTCGGTAGGAAGATACTGCTTTTGTCGATATCATGGACTCCTGACCTACAGAATCAGTGATAGTTGGTCCAAATCAGTTCAGCCGTTTACTCGTATTTTTTTTTCCAAATTTTTGGGGGCAAGAAATAAAAAGACAAATATTTTCTCCCGTTGGTAGTATTTTTTATAAAGTTTTCCGCAAATGCATTAGAATAGTGAGAGGATATGCATTAGAAGAGGGATAGAAGGTGCATTATAAATGGGAGAAGAAACCATCATTAACGAACACGCTTTCCATCGTCACGCTTAGACATATTTTGTTTACATTACATGGCCCGTTGCCAAGGAAACAGACATCTCCAGCGTGATTCATCGTTTTATCGTGTAACTTTAAGGGGACATTAGCGGTTAGTCGGTTGGTTTCAACCTTTTGAAGTGATTTATGTAGACAAGAAGGGAAGCCGAAAGTCAGTGGTACATTAATAAATTAATAATTAATATTAGTGAGCTCTCGAGGGCAAGGGTCGGAAGACCATCTATCACGTCATCCATCACAAGACTACCGAAGAAAAATAATATTTATTATAATTTCCACCATGTAATTTTCCCCCATCCGAGGAAAACGTATTTTAATTACGCCAACTAGTGATATAACAAGAATGAGAAGATTTTAGAGAAAAATTAATACACCCGCATTTTCCTGCAAGAAGAATGGGAACTCGTTTATTAAAAAAGTTTGTGAAAAATAAAACGTCATCATACCTAGGTTTGAGTCTTGATCTCGCAATCATAGTAAACCAAGAAAAGATGAGCCTAACATCTTGTACGCGTGCACACCAATGAGGGTAGGTATAGTTTTTAAAGCAAACCAAATTTACAATGAATATCTCCACACTACGTCTTACTACCCGTTAGGGTTATACGCTTTTGTACTTAGAAACTCTAATGTATTATGGATGAGTAAGGTTGAATTTAGAGGAAGTATACTTGCATTTGCATGAAGGGAAAGTGAAAATCCTGATAGAAAAAATATATACATAATTCGTAGCCCAGTATTGGAAAGATTAGCTAGTACTAGTTTATCATTGCACAGGGGATGCCCGATTGTACTAATCGTACTGCCTTTCTGTTCAGGCTCTTTCCGTGTCCCGATGAGATGAGGTGATGGTGATAGTGAGTATGAAGGTGTAGAACCAGTGGAAACTCTTAAACCTATGTTATACCTAACTTAAGCCTAGCTAGCCAAATTCTGGCGGACCGTTGGGGTGATTCCCGTTTCGGGAATAATACCCAAGATACCAGTTGGGAATTGAACCCGGGACCCCTAGACTCGCAGCCGGATGCACTGACCACTACACCTTGGAGTAGGTTGTCAGAAAATGTAAAATAGACTTTTAAACTTCCCGAGTAAAAATGGGTATGTACTTTAGTTAATCCAAAAATTACGAGTACACGGGGGTTTCAAAACTTTGTTTCAACAGTGCCACTGTTGTCAGGGCTGTTGTCATCCCAGTTTGAGGAAGTTGTAGATGTTACATTTCCCACGACCCTCAGGAACCTCCTTTTGATCCTCATTAGGGTCGTGACCCAGGGTTTGGGAACCCCTGCCGGTGAGGCCGGTAGAAACACTGATCTAGAGGTGTCACTCACATTGCACGTCAAGCAGCAAGGAGACGTTGAGTGGCGCCGACAGGGTGACGTGACTCACGAGGCAGGTGACGGTGGCGTTGTGGTGGTCCCGCAGCACGGGGCCCAGCCTCGCCTCGGCGCGCCAGTGCCTCTGCGCGGGGGCGTCTAGCCGGGTGGCGTCCAGCGCCGCCGAGTCGAGCAGCCAGGAGAGCGTGGGGGCCGGGTGACCGCCATCTACTGTGCACCACAGGCTCAGCTCGGCACCCTCCTTGACCGGCACGAACACGTTACCCGGGTCCAGGCGGCGGCCGTCCACGGACAGGTAGGGTGCCCTCGGAGGTTCTGCGGACAGAAGGAAGGGTCCTTTAGTTACTGAGCCCTTGAGGCTTACAGAGGTGTTTCCTTGATATATCTGTGGACAGAAGGAAGGATCATTTAGCTACTGTGTCCGTGGTGTTTACAAAGGTGTTTCATTGATATCTCTGTGGAAAGAAGGAAGGATCGTTTAGCTACTGTGTC
>CABFOV010003808.1:50219-60647 GCA_902141375.1 Timema poppense | reverse complement strand
CATTTTTTTATTCATAAAATGTTAAGACTATAACATCCACAAATCTTGCCAGCTGTATGATAATTTATAAAGCCAACCGTGTCGGGAAATGAACTCGGGACCAATAGTTTACTATACAGACACGCTATCGCATGCACTAAGCTGGTGGCTGAATATTTGATCCAGCACATTGCAAACGTGAATTTAATAAGTGTCTAAATCGAGAATTATAATTTTCTGTCTTTGACAACCTTCTCGAAACGGTCAGCTGACAAAAGGTTTTGGTATTCTGTCAAAATAAGGGTGGTTTGGGAGAAAGATAGCGCAAACAAAAAATCTATTTCCAAACTAGTGGCTATAGCATAGTTACTTGTAGACGGTACTTACATATCAGCTAGTCTATCGCGTCCAATTCACCCCAAACATCCGGGAACTAATTTCCGCCAGCGTCTGTGGGGCTCTGGAATCTGTAGATGGGTGGCGGTATGAGAATGACTGTGGGTGGCGAGAGGACGACGGGGGGTAGCCTGAGGACGACGGTGGTGCCGTGCCGAGCACCGACAGCTTCTAGAAGATGGGCCGGTACATAGATCGCCTCCGCCAGGGCCGGCACCTGCACGCACGTCGCTAAACTCGCTGAAGGCACTACGTGGTCCCTCAGGCTCTCATCCAGCCCATATGTATCCCAGTAGTCTGAAATTAAATAAATACATATTAATTACTATCGCGAGAAAAAACTACTTGCCAATCACCCTCAAATATAAAGCAGGACGTTAATTACTTATGGACCAGTCACCATCCACCAGGCAAATTCCTTCTTCGCAAAAAAAGAACTCTAGCGGATCCGGGCTACTCGGCGCTTCCAGCATTGTAGGTGGCGGGGGTGGGTTTTCTTGAAAGTCTGTCAAAAGAAAAAATGCCGATTTACACCAAAGACGTAATACGCAAAATAGTAACCATTAAAATATACAAAATATAAAATTTACTTTTTAGTTAACTCCCCTTTATTAATTTTATAGTTTGTAATAATAAATGTATTTAATAAACTACTTTAAATACAAAATACATAATTTAATTTATTATAACCACTCTTGTTTATACTATTTTAAATAATATTCATTCATTAGTAAACTACCATCAAAATTAATTACCGTTTAACTATATCATGAAATAAAGTATTATTTCAATAAACTACCCTTGATTATAAGGATCACTTGTTCTGACGTAACTTTATCCAAATATCATCCAAAAAAGAGGCTGCTTAGCCACCCTCAAACTATCTATAGTTTTAATCCTCAGATACCTATTTTAAATTAGTAAACTTAACCACTTCTACCATGGTTTATTTTAATTATTAAACTAAATGCATACACTTTTATTTTCAAACAAATTAATAATGAGTGTGCCTATTAAAAAAGTACATTTACTCACCGAGATCTATCAGCGAGGAGTTATCACTCATTCTGGGTTGCGTGTTTAATACTCGAAGACAAGTTATACAATGAAAGTATTTCAAATCAGGCGATGATATTTATAGCTGTTACCGGCTATGGTTGCGACCGAGCGATGACGTCACCAGGGCAAACCCTTTCCCACATACAAGACCAACATTTACCAACAAGTACAACGAAAAAAATCATTTGTGATGGAAATAATCCTAACGACATTTCAGAAGGAAAGAGAACATCATGTTGTTAACCCTATGTCGTCATGGAAATGCCCATAAGAGAAGTGGAGAAAGCAAAGGAGGAAAAATTCAGGTCAGTAACTCCCATCGTGACGGAAAAATACCAAGAAGGGGATGACGTAACTGGGGCGAGGGTTGCGACATCACACGCCTTATTACGTCACCGGGGAACACCCAGATTGTGAGCAAAGGTCAAAGTGGGCCAGGTAACGACCCCTACTACTTTTGGGTGTCTACTGGGGTTGTAAAACATACAACTAAATTGCTCAAAGATTCATTATACTGGAATTATCTAGGAAGAATATTTCAATTTTGTTTAGATCTATGAGAATAAAAGAATCACTAATACAACCCTCCCCCCTTAAAAAAATCGTAAAAATCAGGTCTCACTACATGCATAACGCTAAATATACAGAGAAAGACCTATACTCAACATTTTAGGATTCCAGGACTCTAGATATGGATCAGACAGAAAATAGCCTTCCATTTACCGGATACTTCACACGTATCATCGTATGATAATATATAGTTAAACAATTTCACACAAAAGCCATTGTTTTAAACATTAATGTCCTGAGGTTGAGTCATGCAAATTGACGTTTCTTTGAAAATCAGAAAGAAAACGGCTGACAATTAAACAGATAAAACTATTAGAAAATCTAATATAAGTGCTTTACCTCCCATTCCTCGACCTTCATGATGGTCAATGGTCTCTCTTCAGGTGTCCACTCGGGATCTACAACGTGAGTCGTGTCTTCTCTTAGTTCAGAGAGGATGTAACGTAGTCGTTCGTTCTTCCCCACCACCATACTGATTTCTCTCTCCTTCTGTTCGTACATGTCATCAAATTGTTTGTTGAACCACAACCGGCATTCCTGACACACACTCTGGAACAAACGTGTAACTTCTTCTCAGAAGTTCTCAACCGAGAGGAGTCCGCTGCATGTGCTTTAGAATTAACATGGTAGGAAGGGAGGATAATGAACTGACACTCTGGAACAAACGTGTAACTTCTTCTCAGAAGTTCTTTGGAAGTTCTCAACCGAGAGGGGTCCGTTGCATGTGCTTTAGAATTAACATGGTAGGAAGGGAGGATAATGAACTGACACCCTGGTCAGCCCCCACCACTGGTTTGGAGTCTCTCCCCAGGATTATTTTTTGAAATTTTGATGCCTTTAAAAGCCATATAGCTGGGTTTTTACTTAAACAATTTTGAAAATTTAATTTTTTTTAATAAGATATTTGGAGTGATATTTATTTATCCAAGAGATTTTTGAAATTTTATTGTTGCTTTAATCTATTTATGGGAGATTTTATAGGTCTCATTCGATTGACATTAATTCTCAAAATATCTTCCTTTATTTATACGAAGGAAAATCATTAAAATTAAAATAAAATTATCATTTAAAAGTTTTAAGGAAAAATACTATTCTCGACAGTTTGCATATAGAATATTAATACAATAATTTTCAAGATTGTTTGTTAGCACATTATGAATTGACCCACATTCAAGATTTCTTGCTATCACATTTTGAACTATTGATCCTGAGTCAATCGACATCTGATTGGTTGATGGTCAAAATAAAGTGATTGGGAAATTGTCATATTATTTACATACCTTCACCCTTTTATAATTTTTAAATAAATATAAAAGTTAAAATCAAGCTTTATTTAGTTGTAATTTGTTTTTAATTAATATTGATGTAAGGCCATCTTTAAGCTCATTATTTTTAATATAAGAAAAAGTAACGTAAATCTAAACGGGTACACATTTATTACAGAGGGTTGGGGCTGGGGGGGGGGGCAATGCCCCTCTTGTACTCTCCCCCTCCTCCCGCCTCATACTATCTATCAAGGATCTGATGTTTGTATGACTTTATGCATGAATCTATTTATGTAGTATTTATAACTTTGTTAACTCTCAGATACTAAGTTCGTTGATAACCCTTGTATAAACCATAATGATTAAACATTGATCCTTCATTCAGGCGCTCTTTCACCTTAAAATATATTCGTCGTTAGAGCCAGTTCAGACAGAAGTGGTGGTTCGTATTCCAACTGGCCTCGCTATCCTTTTTATGTATTTTGAGGAAGAATTTTAGTCCAATTTATTATAACTAAATTTGAGTCACTGAGTTAGGCGAGAGTCAAAAGTGTTCATTATATTTATTTGTTTGTAAAAGTTAGGGATTATTGTTGTCATGATAGGTGGGAAAATTAAGGTGGGTTTTTCATTTTGTAAAATGGTGCTGATTGACAGCTCACAGCTGACATCTGACAGTTAACATTAAGGTATATACCTAAATTTTGACTGTCAGAAGTGGCATCTGCTAAACACATGTTTTTGCAGATCATCTGGTTCGGCATAGGAATACATCATTTGGTCTGGTAGCTTTTCAAAGCTGTCAGTCAGCACCGAAGAAGCCATGGGGCTACTGTACGTATGCAAATCAGCACGAAAACCATTTAGGGAAAATCACCCTCAGTAAACCCGACTGGGCTCGAACTCTGATCTCCCCATCTTCAGCGCTCTAGTGTTGAGTCCACCTACCTTCAACAGCGTGTTCTGGTTATAGAGATGGAGGTACGTGACCAGCTTGTACTGCGAGTAACCTAAAGGAGAAGGATCGGCGAACTCGTAACTCCCCGAGCCGCTGAGGACGTGCAAATCCGTTACTTTCTCCCGTTCCTCGTCTTCTAGCGAATCTTCCACGGCTAGGAGGGCCTTTTTAATCCTTCCCGCTTCATCCTCATCCTGTTTTAACGGATCTTTGGCCAGCTGAAGCTTGATGGTGCTGAGACAGGTTAAACAACGGCTCAATATTGTTCCCTATACAAGTTATCACTCTCAACAAACATACTATCTTAACAGAATACTAAACTTAGTTGTAAACACTGCGACAGAATTAGACAAAACAAAAATGAATCACAGCCACGATTTCGTTCCCATTATTATTATTATTATTATTATTATTATTATTATTAGCACGGCGTCTTACTACCCGTTCGGGTTATACGCACTTACGCTAATATGTAATGGTAGGGTGATTGTGAGATGAAATGGAGGACCTACAGTTTAACGTGGAATCCGAACCACGGTGGAGGCCTGGCATTCCTCACATTCACAAGTTGTTTGTTCCCATTAAAGTAAAAAAAATAATTATTAAGTAATCTAAAGATAAAATGTCTTAGTTATATTTGTGTTACCTGTGGAGGCTATGCATACAAGTCATTTTATACTGACAATCTTATTTGTAATTACCTAATAAAATGTGGAGGCGCGAGAGTATTGCTGTTCAGGGTGAAAATTACATAGAAATTCTTGTGGTTTTTTTTATCTCAAAGAGGTTTGTCAATAAAATTATGAGGTTATATTTGTATAAAAAGAAACGGTGTCTTAATAAACTAAAAGTGTAATCCTAAACTGACCGCAAAGTTCTGATGGAATGGACACATGAATATGAACAGAGTGATGAGGTCATTGATGAATCAGATTCAGGCGAAAATGATCACAACACGGAGTCAGAACAGTCTGCTGATGACGAGGACGATTATGAGGGTGTCTCTCAAAACTCATTTTACTGGGAAGAGATGGAAAAACCAAATGGCTTAAGCTTTTGCCTATAAAAAAAAATGTTGGACCCCATCTGAAAAATATAATCACCCCCTTTCAGGACCAAAAGGGGTAACAACAAAGATTCGTTCTAAAGACAAACTAATCGACCTATTTATAGACAATAATGTATATAAAATTATAGTATATTCTACTAATATATACATAAATATCTTTTAAAAAAATGCTATCAAAGGGATGGAGATGCCAGGAATATAGGTGAATTGGAAACTAGAACATTATTTGGTCTACTGTATTTGATAGTAAGTTATGGATATTCAATAAACTAAATTCTTAAGCAATGGAATAACTCAAAGGGAAATGGCTTAGAATAGTATTATCTCACTGTATGTGAGAGAAGGTTTAGATTTCTCCTAAGATACTTGCGTTTCAACTACGTACCTGGGAGTTTTTCGTAGAAACTTGACAAGTTAGCAGCAATTATAGAAATATTATAAATTTTCAACAAAAATTTCCCAAACATTTAATCCCTAGTGAATACCTAACTGTTGATGAACCACTAGCCTTTCAAGATAAATGCCGGTCCATACAGAATGTTCCAATGTTCAATATGTTGTGCGTATAACCTGAACGGGTAGTAAGACGCGGCGCTAATAATAATAATGTTCCAAAAAATATGGCATTAAAACATTTTCTCTAGTGGATGCGAAAATAGCCTACACTTTAAATTTGGAAACGTATATAAGTATTCAGCCAGAGGAACCATTCACCTACGGGGGTGAAATCTGTCAAAGGCTCTCACTGAAACATTATTAGTTCAGCAACTTTTGTAAACCAAGGGACCTAGGTATGTTGGTACACCTCGACATAAATAATTCCAAACAAGTAAACAGCGTCACCATTATCTCAAAATGGCGCTACTATCCATCCAACTAAGGAGACAAGCATGTGACATAAATTAACTGCATTAATTAACTTGCTATGCATGGACATTCAAAGAATTGTGTGTGACAGCTGACAACCACGTGACTAATCATGTAACAACCAACAGCGTGACCACTGACGGGTGAAATGTCAATGTTCTTATCATGAATTATATTGTAATATTGACCCGCCTCGGTGGCGTAGTTGGCTAACGCGCTTGTCGTGTTGAGCTCGACCGCTGAGGACGGGGAGATCGAGGTTCGAATCTCGGTCGGGTGTACTGGGGGTGGTTTTTCCTAAATGGTTTTACACTCTCCCTCCACGCAAATGCGGGTTCACTTCCTCTAATTCAACCTTCCCAATTCCTAATCCATTAGAGTAATTAGTACTTAAAGCGTAGAACCCGAACGGGTAGTAAGACGTGGTGCAAAATATTATTATTATTATATTGTCATATTACCTTATTACCTTTTTTTTAATAATTAAGATATAATTTATTTTTTAAATATTTAAAAGTCCATATTTACTTCAAACTTAAAAGATTTAGTAATTTATTTCTTTGCTGTAAATGAAACGTATTTTGCACCTTGCTGTTGTTGGTTCCCATGGTCGGAAAAAATCTTTATTCACTATCAGCTCAATCTTCCTGCGTTGTATCACATTCTTCAGCCGTTCTTCAAATGCAGGGTCTACCGGCAGCAGTGGATAGTTGTCTACTTCACAGCATCCCGAGATGGCCTGCGTGTAACACACATACACTACTGTAGCTCTAGATTAGTCTGAAATACATCTAGATTGATAATTAATCTGTCTATTTTTATTTAACAATTGATGTTTAATACGTGTTGAATATTTGAGTTAAGAAAATACAATAGTACAATTCATTTAATAATAAACTTATGGTTTAAACAGCAAAGGAATAAATATATCAACAACTGGAGTGATTGTTGAAGTATGGACCGTCTCCATGGCAACTAATTCCATGGCAATGGTTTCCATGACAACTGTCAATCACCCTGTTAGCCGTCTCCATAGCAACTGTCTCCATAGAAACTGCCTTCATGGCAACCGTCTCCATGGCAATTGTCTCCATAGAAACTATATACATGGCAACAATCTCATTGACAACCGTATCCATGGCAACTGACTTCATAGCAACCATTTCTACGGCAACCGTTTCCATAGCAAACGTTTACATAACATCTCCATGGCAATTGTCTCTATGGTCGGTGACCTGGTGGTCTAGGGGTAAGGTGTCAGACTTCTGTGCTGGCAGCCGGGGTTCAATCCTCGGTCCCGGCACAGATTTATCTGATTACCAAACCCTTCCTTCACCTCTGACAAGACATCTTGTGAATGTGGGGAATGCCAGGCCTCCACAGTGGTTCGGATTCCACGTTAAACTGTAGGTCCTCCATTTCATCTCACAATCACCCTACTATTACACATTAGCGTAAGTGCGTATAACCCGAATGGGTAGTAAGACGCAGTGCTAATAATAATAATAATAATAATAATAATAATAATAATAATAATAATTGTCTCTATGGCTACCATCGTCATAGCAACCGTGTCCATGAGAACCATCTTCCTTATATCGGTCACCATAGCGACCGTCTCCATGGCAACTATCTCCATGGCAACCATAATCATAGCTGTGTCTAACAGTAAGTGTTGTACTGCATCTTACATCATGCATAAGTACGATAAGAATGATGTACAGTATAATAAAGCAATACAACTTTTTGTAATTGTTCTTTTTAATATTCAAAAAAGAAACTATAGGCTAGGTATTTAAAAATGTTAAAGATGCAGTTGGTTCACTCTGGCATCAGAGCCTCCAAATATAAAACTAAACTAAATTCCCTACCTTTATAGTCCTTCCCTTTACGTCCATAGAGTCCCAAAATTGTATCTTCAGCATCGAGCACAATCTGTCTTGCGCCTCGCAGAGGCTGATCAAATAGTTCCTCCTTTCCTCTCGCTTCTTCACAGCTTCTGCTATTTTCCTCTCTCTCGTGTCAATGTCCAAGTTGAAGTCTTGAATCTTAAGCTGCTCTTTAGGTGGACTCTTATAGTTGTTGTCCAACAAAGCCACTAGCTGCAAGAAAATTTTACAAATTTTAAATTAAAAATCAAACACCATATTATATTATTTCAATTAATGAGATAATAACAACATTGTAATTAAACATTCTATTTCAATACTTTAGCTAGAGTTAAGGGGTTCCCAAACTTTTTGAGACCACGCCACCCTTCACATGTCATAATTTCTGTGCAACGCCAAAATTAGATTTGTATTATTTTAAATGTGAAAATATAAATCTAGACAAAATTACAGAACTAAATAAGAAAAAGGAGACATTTTTTGTTGCACATTATCTCACGCGTACAGTTCGTTCCGACCACGTTTCAGGGCGTCGCGATGCACAGTTTGTGAACCCCTGGTACAGCCCAAAAGGTCAAGCAGGGCTAAACAATAACTTAGTTAGCAACTTTATTTATTATTCTAGGTAATTATAGAAATGTATAGAAACAGATATTCACTTAAAATATGAACATAGGCTATACAAAGATTAAATGCTTATAAAGCGTACATCTGAAAATTGCTATCATCCTACAGAGCTGCGTCTGTGTTTAACAAAAGCTCTTAAATATATTACTATGAGTACCAAAAACGAAAGGAATTATCTAACAACGACTACAAACTGATTATTGAAATTTAACCTCTGAAAATAGACTTGAGCATTCCTACATAATATGTTTCACTCGATCATGGTCACATGAAATGCTCCCGTGATGCCAATATTCAATCAATCTCAGATGGTCACATTATTTCAATCATTCTCGTGGAAATCAGGGTTTGTGCTCAAAAGTCCACTCACGCATGGTGGAATCTAGAATGCTGTTTGTAAGTTAATGCATATCTACAATTATGTCAATGATTAGTTCACACTTGAGGCAATTGGAGTCGAGATTCTTTAGTCACGAGGAGAGTGAGTCTCTCTCTTTCTCGGAGATCTCCTTGGTTCTTTCATGCTCAATGTCCGGGTTGTTATTTATTTATGGAGAGATTAGGAATGGTTGGTACACAACGTGTTTTAAAGGATAAATGAACGAGCTATATGAGAGCGAAACTTGATCAGAACCCTCTTCATGATTCCTAATACTATTCGGTCTCTGATGGACTGGTCGTGTAGATCGGGTTGACGGTCACTGTCAATCTATATTCAATGACACTCATGACCTCTTCCTCCTATAATTGTTGAGGTGTGTCCATCCGTTCCTACCTCTGTACCATCTGATTGTATGAATCTGACCTACTTCTCAGGACATACTCTTGGTATATTTACGTTGTGACCCTTACTACCTCTGTACCATTTGATTGTATGAATCTGACCTAGTATTACACCCTCCGCCGATCCTATAGATAAGGCCCCTAAAACTATAGGATAGGAAGGATGTAACAATACATAGAAAATAACAACAGGTAATAGAGCAAAAATTAAATGAAGTATACTTTAATTGGCACAAAGTATGAAACAAACACGGGAAAGACGGCCTTAATTCAAAACATCCTATAGCTACTACTATGAAAGAAAACATTAGCTTATTCGCGCAGATATTCACAAAGTAAACTGGACTTAAGGTCCTTCGTACATAAAGTTATGGCTGGTTACACATAAGCCAAAACAGGACTTAAGGTCTTTCAAGACGTAAATGAAGAATAAGTTATACAAATATTTCCTTGTCATATCGAACGAACTTAACTTCCATTTACGTTAACTCAAAGTACTAACAATTTACATAAGTTGGACCAACGTGATCCAAACACAAAGTTAGCTATGTAAAAATAAAAGATATAAAGTCAAACGCAATTGCCTCATGACGTTGACTATACATTTAACAACCTAATATAGGCTCCTCGTTCCTGACCTCAATAAAAAGTTGCGTTACAAACATAATTTAAATAAAGTTAAACGTTCTTTCCTAAAGTTCTACATATTAAAAGTTCTATCCTAAAGCTACCAATATCAAAACATCTTGATAACGCTCTACTTATCAAACCATCTTTGATAATATTATCCATGTAAAAGTTCTTTCCTAACGCTATACTTCTAACGTTCAATAGCAATGATACATCTATCAAACGTTCTTTCCTAACACGCTACATCTCTATAGCTGTCAAACGTGCAGTAATAATGATACATATTTACAATTTACAATCCTCTTTATAATGAGTCTACAACACGGAAACAAGGGG
>CABFOV010003808.1:25670-49874 GCA_902141375.1 Timema poppense | reverse complement strand
GGGCCGGGTAGATCGTTGAACACGTACTTCAAGTTGTAGTCGCCCAACTCTTGTGCATCGGCGCTTTTGACTCGCCAGCGTCGTAGCCAGGCCAGATGAACGATGGTACGTGTTGAACAGTTATTTTAGTAAACTGTTTATAATGGATATTTAAGAATGCTGATTTTGTGTAATTGTTGGGGCTACATTAGGCTACAATAGTGAAGAATACTATTGTAGGTTTCTTCGAGGTTATTCTGGGGGGTGGGTAGTATGTATTTAGGTGACTCCAACTTGTGATATTAGGTTGGGTGGGGAGTAATTGTACAATACGAAGCATTGTATTGTTACACTACTTCTCAGGACATACTCTTGGTATTTTTACGTTGTGACCCTTCCTACGTTCCTACCTCTGGACCTTATCTCATCTCTCAATCATATAGCAAAAAGTCCATTCTGCCACGTCCTCTGGATATAAATATTCACCAACTTGGTCCTCTAACAAGCACTATATTTATTAAATATCATTCTGACCGGAAAAACCTCTGAATTAAAGAATTTCCTCCCTAATCCTGATTTCTTGATATGTGTTAATTATGTCTGTTCTATATCATCCTGATTCTTTGAGTACATTATACTCCCCCCGTCCTCTGGTTGCAAATATGCAGTTGGTTACCCTTCTACTTCTTATTCATCCTCAAGCTTGGGATAGTCTTTTCTTCTCCTGTCTCTTGTCGTTGTGAGCATCCCTCTTCCTACACTTGCAATAAGCTCGCGTTATCAGTGTGTTTTATTCCCGTACCCTTTTAATACAAGCATTCACTTTCTTCTACTACTATAATAACTTATCCACTTCCTTGTTTATAAACATTCACCCGCCTCCTACTTATTAACTCATGCATTATGTTCAAAGCCTGATCCTCTCGCAATATCTATACATACTCATCCTCTTGGTTTTATAAACACAGACATTTCTCTGTCATTACACATTCACATTCCTCAATTACTTCTGTGGGTCCTATTATTCCCGAAAGACCTCTCTCTAAGATCCCCTCTAGGTTTATTATATCATAGTCAGTTGAAAGTATATTTTAAATAGTAGATTCTTCTTTCCCATAACTGCCCGCCGGATGCATTGCTTGAGAAACCACATAATATTACAAAGAGTAAGTTTTATTGGACCAGTTTATTCCTATCTAGTTGTAGAATATCGGTTTATTCTCTCTCTCTATCTCGGTATAGAATATCGGTTTATTCTCTCTCTCTCTCCTTCTCTTTTGATAAGTCTAGTTCTACACAAGTCAGAAATTACCTTTCCCCTTTATGTCGCTACGATAGAAAGATAAACATAAGTGTTCTCTAATTATATCTCACGCATACTCTATTTTTGCACATATATTATAATCCTGCTTCCTGGATATTCGAAAATAAATACTTGTGCTTGAACATGGCCTCCATGTAATTAGACTTATGGCTAAATACGTGACTCTACCTTAGTGTTGTAGATACGAAGGGTTTTCTAATCTATTAAAAGGATACAATAAACTCTTCCTTCGTATATTATTCCTTTCACATTGGTCAAAACAATGTCAGGATGAAGGTAGGCTATTAATACTGCTGAAGATTGGTATTTAATTTTTAAAGCTACAAAACTGTCACTTTCCCAGAGATATTTAATAGGATTAAATAAACGTATAGACAGACAGTCAGTAATGGAAAGGGTGCTGAAGGAGTGTGGTTTGTGCGCCAGCACTGGCTCGTGATCACGTCGTGGCATCGTGTTTACCGCGATCAAGTACTCGAAAATCCTTAAACATAACTCACCGTTTCTCGTTAACTATTTGGACAATAACAGTAGTTTTTTTCAGAATTTATTATAAAAACTTTAAAAGACATTATGATACTATTATTAAAATCCTCATATTCCAATTGGTTTGCTTTGAAAAAATTGTTTTCTAATGAAAAAACTATATTGAGGTTTTTAGTGCAGACTTATTTTCACTATTTATTTCCATTATTAAATCACTACTATAATGTCCAGATTCCCTTCGAGCAGAATCGTCAATCAGTGGCCGAACGGAACGATGGACCGGTCTTTCTCACAATCTTCAGTTTACCGAAAACCTGGAGCGCGTGAAGAGCTCTTAACTAAACACATCAAACTGTGAAAAGTATTGTTGTTAGAGGAATGAGACTTATAACAAGTTAAAATTCAGTTCATGGAGATCATTTCTTACACTTTTACTACCCATTTATTTCAATCAAGAAAACAATTTTTACAAAGCAAACCAATTGGAATAAGGGAATTATAATAATATCTTAATGTGTTTTAAGGTTTTTATAACAAATTCTGAAAACACAACTGTTATTGTCAAAGTAGTTTGCGAGAAACGGTGAGTTTAGTTTTAGAATTTTCTAGTATTTGATCGCGGTAAACATGGTAATGCTTGGATTTACCCTGCAAGAACTTGAAAATGTGGCCGTCTCGCGCGCTCGTGTCGTGCCCTTTGCACGGAGCCTATAGGTCAATGTGAGAGAATAAGTGGAGTGAGTGACGAAGCCAATATAATTATTAAGATACAGTGTATGGATCAAAAGCAAGGTGAAGGTGAAGGCTATATGATAAGTGGCTAAATGATTAAACAAATGTGTGAAAAAGAGAAACATTAATAGTGTTAAGAATAAGACATGTAGTAAGATTCTTATTCGTGAGCCCACCTTCTTCTGAAGTTCAACAAAATCTTCCTTTATCTTGGTTCTTTCTGCACAAGAAGCCATCTTCTCACACATAAGCTTGATGTCATCCTGTAGATCCAGCCATGTCTTGTTCAATCCTTTTTCTGTATATAACAACGTATAAACCAAGTTAGTCACTAATACACATGCTAGGAACTGGGGGTGGCTCAACTACAGTCTTCATGAATATGTAGCCGTTACTAAGATATATTCCCTACAGATATAGGAAACTCTGGTTTCATTCTATACGTCACTATGAATGAGTGATTATGAAATATAGCTAAATATCTAACTTATGTTACCACTTTAAATGTCACTGACTGACTGACTGGGTGAATCTAGTCAACATCCACAGGTCTATGGAATTTTGGTTCCTCTATCTCCCTTTTAGCTGAGGAAATATGGAACTCGTGTAGGCTATAGTTTTCATGTCACTGTGGACATGATTATAAATAACAGCCAAATGTATACAGAACCATATTTCTATCTTACATGCTATTGTTGACTAAGTATTTTTAAATAGTAATACCGGTCCAGCATATCTTTGCTCCATCTCTAAGCTCACTGTGAAAAAGTGTCCAGGGAGGTACAATATAAATTTAATAAAACTAAATCACCCACTTCAGTGGCCACATGGTCTAAGGCACTACTCTCACAATAGACTGGTCGCAGATGACTAGGAGATTGGGGTTCAACGCCTGGTTGGGTGAAATGATGGTGTTTTTACGTGGTTTTCAACCCTACCTCCATGCAAATACGGGTGCAATTCCTCTTAATTCAATCTTACTCATCCCTAAAACAGTAGAGTAATTAATACGAACGGGTAGTAGAAAGTGTTGATAAATAAATTTAAATAAATCAGTTCTGCTTATCACTATACAAAGTTACCATGGCGGCAGACCACTACTGGTCAAGGAAACCCTAACTTCACAATTACCATTCCTTTGGCAAGGTCTCCAAGGGGAAATAACAAGCTGGTTCTGTCCTGCCTATCCTGACATTTAGGATTCGTTTTAATATTGGATACCCTGATTCCATTCTATGCGTCCACATGGTTTATTTGTAAATACGGTCGACTCTGATTAAATAAAGTGTTGTTATTAAAGTGAATTAGGCCAGGGGGTTTGCAGTTTTTACAGCAAAACATTTTGTTGGGCCAAAAAACAAACAAATATTGCTCCGCTAGAAACAGAGGGTTTAATTTTCTTAACATGATGATCCCAACAGTTGTTGAATATCTATTATGAGCAATAGACAAGAAACTTTTAAATGAAGATAAGAAGTTGTCATTAAATTTCAGGACACCCTTCACAGATATTCAAGAAATTTTGATATCACCTTGTGAATAAAATTAAAATATATTTCTATTGGAGCAATATTTAATTATGTTTTTCACAAAAAGAAACACTTTTTTATCAAAACTGCAAGAATTCATCTTAGTTTCCCTAAAATATTTTTGGTCGTTGATATTATCAGGTGACGTGAAATTTCTTCTATCACAATCAGTGGCGCACTACCAGCAATCTAAGAAGAAAATGAATGATTTTTATAAGATGTTGACTATCGGGCGTGGTGGGTGTATCCTATTTCAAGTAAAAGAAATCAAATAATGGATCCTTTTGGAGACAATTTCAGTTGTGCCATGGCCATGGTTGTAGGCAGTACAGTATTTTTTCCGACTGGGGAGGGCAACTTTATTATCAACTTGTAATACAGTACTTTTAAAAAAAGCATTACGTTGAATTTATCCTTGCTTTCATTTCCAAAAATTTAGGGGGTGGGGGGGGGGAAAGAACCCTACCCTATCCCATCCTGGCTAAACCTATGCAAGTTCTCAGAAAAATCTGTCAAAATCTTCAGTTATTTAAAAACTAGGAAGTTAAATAAAAATTAACATCAGCGGGTAATTTTCATGCGGTTAGCGATTATATTTTGCAAAATTACAAATAAAACACCTTTTTCATCTTTTATAAAGATAATCTAAACCAAAAGAAGTTTTCTTGAATGCAAAATTACAGAAAGAGCTAAACTAAGACTAGTTTTCTCGGATGAAAAACTACAACTAACATCTTATAAAAAAACTTGAAATAATACATTTTTCTTGGATTTGCTGAAAACCTTTTTAGCACTTCCTTCTCAAAGTCCTCCTTGTTTTATAATGCTGTTTTTTTATGCACACTGCACTTTTATGAGTTTTTTCACCTTCCATATGGTGTAACATTATCCAGCTTCGAATTTTAAGTCTTGTAACTTATAAAAACTCGATTACAGCTTGTTTTTCATCTTTAAGTCTTGAATGGTAATCTTCAAAATGACAATGGAGTGCATAGCCTAAAGTCAAAAAGCAGGTGAATGTTCTTCTGATAAACGTTGATCCAACGAAGACACTAAAGAGTACAAATAAGGAATTACCAAGGAGCTCTTCCATTACATTAAAGAGCTGGACGTTGGAAGATTAAATTGATGTTGCTGCCTTCCAACAGATTTTGACACTGTCAATTCCATTCTAGCTTCCTCGGCAATCTTATAGTCATTCTCTACTAACATTGTAGCAACTTGCTCTGCATAATTGCGGTGAGTTGTGATCGCTCCAAGGATGCGTTTGATGTGAACATTGGAGCAGGTTCAGGATTTAAAACTGTAGAGCATTTACCACAGGTTCCAATAAGGCACCATTCTTGGCTAACAGATTGAAAACAACGATGAATTAAGCTCTGGTGGCAGATGGAATGCCTGTTTCCTCGTGTTGCCATTTCCTTTTAATGATAATATCTTCAACCCTTCATCGATGTTCACAAAATGCTCATTGAAATCTGCCATTCTTTTGTGCTTTTGGGATCATCGCATCTCACAGAGGAGTGGAATTTTTGGGGCGGATTTTCTTCTCAACACTGATTCTCTGAAGAACGTTATGATGTCCTTGATAAAGGTGATGTTACGTATTTCTGAAACACTGTTCAAGTCGTTCACCACAAGGTTCAATTGTGTGTGATGCACAATGGAAACACATGGCCTTCCCTTACTATTTTCTTTAATTTGTTTGCACGCCACCGTCCTTGTCAGTCATAAACGAACACCCATCATAACCCCAAATTATATATTTCTCCGGGTGAAGACCTCCTTCTTCCAGTAACTTGTCTATTGATATTGCATTCGTGGTGGCGTTGAAATCAGAGACACCACAAAACCCACCAGCTTCTTCCGAATTTCCATTTTCTTGTCTTCAAAGAAGCGCAGCTGATGAACAACTGCTAATTATATGCTATATCGGCTGTATCATTGACCAGTATGCTGAAGGGTTAGGCCTTTTTCACAACTTCTATTATGTCATCTTTGATAATGGCCCCACATAGATCAACAATTTTATTCCGGATTTTACGAGACATATGTGCATCAAGTAGAATAGGACAGATTAACCTTTGACCTTCTTTCGGGTCACAGTGATATTATTTTGGGATATAGCCGGTTTGGTGGCTCGACGTGTTAAGACAGGAATATACTACGGGTAATGTCGCAACCCTTGCGTAGACGTTATTTATATACTTCGATTTTTCTCTCCAATGACGTGTATTGAAATCTATGTTTGTAATAATTCCTGCCGACAGAGTGGCGGGTCATCTTGTCGACACAGGAATAGCCCAAGGGTAACGACTCGTACTTGGATACAGATTCATTAGTACAAAAATATACTTTTATTTTGTCTTCGGAGAAACCCACTGACGGCCTTTATGTTATTGACCCTATAGGTGAGCGTGCTCACGCCCATATGTTAGTGATATTTTCACAATTTGATATGAATGAAACATATCAGGCCACGGCTTGGCGGGCCTACGAGTTGAAACAGGAATATGCCACAGGACGAACGGGTTTCCCGTAGACAAACACTATATGATATACATAAATGAACCGTTTAGTATATTTTTACAAGTATGACATATATATTCATTCATAAGTTTTTCTACAGTGTCTCTCCGATAGATAGTAATAATTTTGTTCACAATCCTAGATGTTGTAACAAAATGGCTCTTAAAACCCTTGACAATAATTCAATACTGGTCGTTTAGACAATACTTTATTATATCTTTTTAGCAGGTGATTTAGAATCGTAAGATAAATTCACGAAATTAGAAATTAGGGTGAAGCTATTAAGTTTACCTTGTTACGCACTCGTTCATAGAGACGTTCCTCAATCTCGGGACCTCCAGCTGTATATACGATTAACCGGAGCAGCGATGGATAAATCCATTTTTTTAATGAAATTGGCTCCAACTGATAATGGTGAGTATTGTGAAATGGGTTATTTTATCTTTTAATAACGTGGATGACATTGATATCATTGACTGTGTTCTTACGAATAGAACTGAACACACTGAACATAAAATTAAGTACTCTCCTATTATAAAAATATTGATAATTTATTTTTAAGATCATTAATACAATAAAATATTGTATGAATTACCAATTTTCAAAATAATAATTATTATCAATAGAAATATTCAGCCTAATGAAATTAATGTATTGTTGAATTTTAGTATACGACGAGCCTGCTTGCTCCCATGAGCCCAATGGGAAGGATCAATGGGGGAGAAATTGGTCCATCTTTTCTGTGAGGAGTTTCAATGCTAAGACCCCCCAAAATAAAATTCCCTTATTCGCCACTGATCAATGCACTTATTATCAGTTAAAATGACACACAAGCTCAATTAGAAGGATAAATGTGGGAGAAAGTGGCCTAACTATCCAGTGAGGAGGGTCAAAGCTAAAACCCCCAAAATAATATTCCACGAACCACCCCTGATCAATGTTATTATTATGATAGACGTGACCCATCATCTCAATGGGAAAGATCAATGAGGGATAAAGTGGTCCATCTTTGCAGTGAGGAAGATCAATGCTAAGACCCCCAAACTAATATTCCCCGATTCACCACTGTCCAATGCTATTCTTATAAGAAAAGTGACCTGCCTGCTCTATGAGAAGGATCAAAGTGGGTGAAACTGACTCAACTACATAGTGAGGAAGATCAATGCTAAAACCTCCAAAATAACATTCGCATATCCACCACTGACCAATGCTATTCTTATATGAAAAAGTGGCCCACCGGCTCTATGAGAAAGATCAAAAGTGGTCCATCTTCGCAATGAGGTGACTCAATGCTAAGACCCCCCAAAATAATATTCCACGATCCGCCAATGTTCAATGCTATTCTTATGAGAGAAATTGCCCCACCAGCACACTTGGAAGGATCAAGGTGGGAGAAAGTGGCACAACTTAGCAGTGAAGAGAATCCACGCTAAAACCCCCAAATTAATATTCCCCGATCTACCACTGATCAATTCTATTCTTACATGAAAAAAAGACCCATCGGCTCTATGATATGGATTAATGTGGGAGAAAGTGGTACATCTTCACAATGAGGAGTATCAATGCTATTCTTATGGGAGAAAGTGTCCCAGAACTGTCATTTTAACCACTACTTACATAAGTTACTAAAGTTGTCAAAAACGTCTGCCGAAAGTGTCACTTCAGTAGATAGATATAGATTTGAGTCCCATGGAGTCTTACAATCAAACTTGGCCCTTATCTCACAGGCATAGTCCCATTCCTCCTGACTAATATGACTATCTGTGAGCGAATTATAAATATTTTCTCTCTAAGATAATTGTGTCTCGTCTAATCGAACAGAATAATTGATAGAATTATAAGGAAGACACCTTTACGCAAAACAAATTCCAAACGTCCATTGTTAGGATAATATTTATGAATGGTTTTAAGTTGTGCCTGCTCAAGATAGGAAAACATTTTTCTAGAGATTAAAAAATAAAATTGGAATCATCGACAATTTGTTATAGTTATGCCTCAGAAATAATTATGGTGAATGTATTTAATGATTATTTTAAAGTGGTCCATGCTTTTTTTTATACTCCAGTAACCTTATCAGTATTGATGATAATGTCTTCCTCCGTGAACAGATTGTTTTCATGACGTTCAACCATAAAGGAGATTGGATACGAATGGTCATATTACTTACTGTTATGAAAGAAGACAGTTAAGTGGTTGGTGTTCTTGTAATTAGGGTTACAGTTTTCATGACTGCTTCCCCTGTAAAACCCAGCTGTAGAGAGTGATCCCTTACACGTACCTTGCATTCTTCCTCACATGTATGATAACGGGTAACCTGTTCAGGATTCAACCGTTTCATGGGAACAAGATAACTATATATACCTTATACCTTTTTTTAAGTAGCCATAAGAGTTTCAACGAATTGATCAACACAATCCTTTCCTATGAAATGTTTATACTCGGAAAGACTGTTCTCAAGCACACACTTCATGCACATCCCTACCTATTAAGCAATATGACGCTGAACGGTCTCAGTGAATGAACGAACAGACCTCGGACAACACACATCAAACAGTTGATGGAGCGATTCTATTCTCCTATGTACCACGAAACCAGTTTCCTATTACTGTCTGAACAGTTTAAATTTAAGAAACCTATCTTTCCACTCATGGAATGTTGACCTGACCTCACCAAATCTGTCGCGGGTGTCTTAATGTTTCGCTAGCTTATCTTCGGCGAAGAAAATGTCAAATAAAGGTCACAGAAAAACCTACGGTGTTCATAAAATATAGTGAGTTGAGAATTTATTAAAGAGGTTATTTATAGATTTAAAACGATAATCATTTGTATCGTACACACTAAACATAAATAAATTGACGTGGCGTGCGTATTTTTTTCTTCGCGTCAACGCTATCTTTAAATATATACGTATTACAAACATCGTATTTGGCACAATATGACTCTAAGGTACGTCATTATGTTGTTGGAAATTGATGCATGTGTTGCATCTGCAGAGGTAATGGTATTCCCTCATCAAAGTTAAGTACATATTTGTGATTCGGATAAGAAAATAGCCGAGACACATTTCTGTTAGGTTTAAGGAAACGGGCTAGACATGTTTTGGGAAAACACTCTCCTACTCCAGCCCACACATTGATAAGAACCCCTCAATTGGCTATAATGCCGGAGATTCAAACTCTTGCCCCGATTGAGAAAACTGAATGTTCGGATACATTTGTCCTCATTTAGATCGTCTAGGTATATGACTAAACCCCTATCCAAGCTAGTAAAATTTTCTATCCTCATCAAAACATAATAAATAGCTCCGTTTTCGTAACAGTCGTCTAGGTCCGTATTATTGTACATTTCCTTAACGGTCATACAAAAGAATGCTTTTCCTAACCTACCCTCATTTGGATGTATAAATTTAGAGTTTAGTCCACAATTTACTTTTAGCAATTATTCTTCCGTGACTCATTAACTGACTTCTTATAAATAATTCTACAGGTAATAAGAAAATGTACTGGAACTTTAAAGAGAAGATCATTAGAAATTTCAATCGTTCTGTTCTTTTTACTATAGGCATGCTCTATTAGACCAACACTTAAGTCCTGCGAGCTCTAAGTAAATTCTGTAATGAGTGAATCGACCACCCAGTTGACTCACTCGATGTCCGTAAAAAACCTGAAACATGATATATGTAAGCAATAAAAACCCCACCATCTTGACGGGATGTTTTATGTTTAGTGTATCTGTGTAGTAAAGGTATATTGGACGTTAATTTGTCTAAAGTAAAAACTCGGTCAGCGTTTGTTTGATCTGTTACTGTTAAAGGAGGATCGGGGCTAGTCGAAACAGTTTAACTTTAGGTTGAAACATGTTGCGCTATACTACCAGGTAATTTAATATTTGTTAGGGCTATTCGCGTTATAAAACTAAAAGGTTAAGACGGAGAAGTTTAAATTTATAGTAAATATACTTGAATTTGTATGGAGAAGAGAGAAAAATTGCTTAAGAAGAGCCAATTTATTGTACCAAACCAGAGTTCCGGAATCAACCTCCCTCTCAACAACAAATAGAAAGAGACTGACGTTTTGTTCTGTGGACCCGCCATTACCATCAACGCACGGATGTTCAACATAGGCCTATATTGGGGGAGAGGGACTGCCAACTTACCGGGACCTATACATCCGGTAATTTGTGTGTGTGTGTGAATACACTAATACAATCATGAATATCTATGTTTTAAAAATACTATTTCTATTCAGGATAGTATTTGAACTAACCTGAGGGATAGAAGCCGGAGGTTGTACTAACGGTGAACATTGTGTTAATCTCAGGACTCGACGCTGCCTGTTGAAGCTTTCTCTCCTTGAGTAAGTCGGGCATGATCCTACAAGCATATTATTACCAACTGTAAGATTCACCGCATGTGTAGGCCTACTCTTATTATTTATATCATTGATGATGTGACGCCCACAGGTAACCAGGAAGCGTGGTAAAAAACAACCAAGGAGTCACAAGAGAAAAGAGATAGTTTTATTTTAATCTAGTCATGTATAAAGGTAATGAAGATACATAATATATTACCAAAATGGCATTAGAGAATCAATTTGTAGTCTTGCAATGAACATCAATTCAAGACGATTTAAACTTAGTCTTCATAAATATACACCAGATATAAAGCCCCCAAAGGGAACATAGTTAAGGTAAAAACTCTAGATTCTAAATCCAATACAAGTCTCCTAAATATTTGGCAGAAGACCATGATACAAATGGTTGTTAGTTTACTCTCATCAAGAAAGTGGATGACCTTGGGCCAAAGGTGAATAACCAAATCTCCAGTCATTTAAAGGGAAATTACAATAGCCTTTTTTGTAAACATGAATAGAATAACTCCGTATTCCCAAGGTCGAAAGTGTTAACCCAAAACCACCGATATAATACTTCAAACTGACCGCTAAAAAAGCGTATGCAAATCAAAAAAGCAAGAAGGCTTAATTTTAATAAAATATACATAATATAGCAATTATCGTCGAAATATATACGAAATTGTGAATCCATAAAATTTACTTTAAATAAATATATATATATAATAAATAATGCATTCTGTCAAAGCAGACACAAAGATAATAAGATAAAGTGATTTAATCTAAAAATAATAAATCTTAACAATTGCCGTTGAAGTGTATATCTAAATAACAATGGATAATTTAAAAATATAATTTAAAGTGAAGTATATAAATATATTTCATAAACCACTGTTAGAATCTATATAAACTAACATGATAACCTAATTTGATTTAAATATATATACAATAATTCACGCAATTAAAGCGTGCATACATTAGCATAATAACGTCCCAGAAACTTGTAAAAATACCAATGTAATCGGTTAACTGAACTAAGTGAAGATGAGAGCGCGCCACAAGTACACAAAGAGTACTAAGGCAAATCATGATTTCCCCTTATAAACAAATATTATTGACTTGCGGTTCATCCGCGTTAAACCCCACCAGAAAACCCATCTAAAAAACATGATTATGATAAAGTAAGCCCAAACAACAATTTTGAAAAGAATCCCTCCCCATTATTTATATCAGAACAGAATTTTGAATAAAGTTTCCTAGCCCTAGTTTATATCGGCGCCCTCACCTTTGTGCAAGCCAGTGGTACAATGAGTACCGAGGTAAACTATACCATATGTTCTCAGAGGAGGGGGAAAGTATGGCGGAAACAAAGAACAAAAGAAGGGAGATGACTAGCGCTCTCGAAGCTTAGCGGTCAGTCCAGTAACCACTCGAAGCTTACAGAACATCCCAGATGGCGGAACCGGAAACGTTCTTGATCAAGTTAAGTCCTTGTTTGTTGTGGGTGGGGCTTCGATGATGAGCGAGGCCCTGACCAGAGTCTCGTTTCAGTCGATGTTGTTTAATCCAAGGGAGAGGATGTCATAGGGTGTTTGTGCTCCATCAGATGGTGCGAAGTATTTTGGCCTAAATGTGTTTTGGTTCAAAGTCATTTAACCCAAGTTCATTTGGCCTAAGGTCGTTTGGCCCCGAAGTCAGTTGGCCTAAATTCGTTTGATCTAAATCATTTATCTTAAATTATAAAGACACAGCTCTAGGGTATCTTTGGAAAATAAATATTGCTAGCATTTCATCTGAATATAAATAACAAAATTTATGAGATAAGGTGTTAAAAATATTTATAAAAACATTGACATTAATTCTTTTTAATCATTAAAATTAAACTGTAGGATGATTATCATCCTTTCGTAAAATACCCCCCAGAAGCAAAAAAAAAAGTTGGTTAAAAGCTTGAAAGTTGGGAATTTTGTGAGATTTGAGATCTGGAGTTGGGAAGTTCTAGGCTTATTCTGTATCTCATTATTTTCTATTATGAAACTCCTTAACCATAGACTTGTACAATATAAAACTTAAGGTAAAATTACAAATTAGGGGGCTGTGCTACTATAAAAAGCACTTCCGAGAGCTTCTAGAAATGTTTATCAATTAGAATTATTTCTAGCTTCGGGTAGTTAGGTGATGTGCCCCCCCCCCCCTAATATTATTGGCTAGCTACAGCCTTGCAAATACATAAATTTAAAAATACAGTTGCCTAAAATCTTGGTTCAAGGCTTTGTACTCTCCTTTGCTACTTGGGAATTGTTCTAATTTCAAATGTGTGGAGTTGGGAAAATAGGCCTAAAGGTCTTAATTACTCTAATGGGTTAAGGATGAGGTAGGTTGTTACTAGAGGAAGTGTATATTAACTTCTTTAAATTAAGTAGTACATTTTTTCATTAGATTTGTAACAAAAATTGACATTTTCTTAGCCGTTTCATTTCTGAAAATTAAGGTGTGTATTGTAGAATAGGCTGGACCTCCGATAACGGGGAGATAGAGGTTCGAATATCTGTACGGTCTAATGAGGGAGATTTTTCCGTAATGGTTTTCCAACTTCATCCAAAAATCAACCCCACTCATCCCTAACCCATTAGAGTAATTAGTATACATGCATACTGCCCAAACAGTTATTAAGACGCAATCCATGATTAAATAAAAGACTTACCTTTATTGAAAGAAATTTATAGACAAAATTCGATTGCTTCAAATATAATTTCTAGCTAAGAATATTCCAGATCTGACATTTTTCCATATGAGTATATTAATATATTTATGTATACACATATGTATTTAAATGTATATATGTAAATATGTATCATTTGAATATTTAATACACATATGCTAGTATATGTACACAAATGTATTCAGACATAAAATAATTATGTATATATATATTTATATTAGGGTGGCCTACAGAACTCAAGATGGCAATTTTTACCTCCCCCCCCCGCCCCCCTCATAAATCTAATTCACATGCAACATTTGAATGAGCCATCTTAATGTTAAGAGGTTGTACACTCCGTCGAGATTGAAAGGTAGCAACTTATTCAGTCAGCCCGCGAGGTATGTTATACCTCCACACATGAATGCATAATAGTTTGCCTAGCTGCGCCCAAGGCCTATGTTAGAGAAGGCCTTAAGTCGTTAAACTATTTCTTGACTGTTGGGAAGGAGTGATGGGGGAGGGGTTATGTCTTTTAGCGATGCCCGAATGGTTTGATTTAATAAATTAATTTTACTTTATTGTTCTGATAATGATAAAATCAATAACTAATGTTTACATACTAAGTTAATTAATTATGTTTGCTCTCATTAACATACGAGCTGGTATTTTTTTTAGCTATTAAAAGTTTAACCACGTCAAACGTTATTTGGGCACTGTTGCCCACATTGATTGGTTTTACATGGTAACATAAAGCAAGTCTCCCCTTTTCCAGAATCTTCATTACTGTTTATAGCCAATTATAAATTTATTAATGATTAATTATTATATTCCACACATGTAACTTAAATAACATATTAACCCTAAGAGATTTTTACTTTATTTGTAAGAAGCTGAGTTTAAAACAAAAACTTCTGTAATTTAAGGGTCCCAATCCTAATTTAAAATATTTTATATTATTTCCGGGTGGACAAAAAATAAATATTGATAAAATCTCATCCATTGGGCATATCTTAGTTGTAAAATTGAATTTATTTGTTTCTTCAAAGTTATTATGACTGTGTATAACTTTGTGGGAGCATAGTTTGATTCCATACTTTATTTAATGTTACCATAGCGGCTATAATATAACTATTAGTAAAACGCTTTAATAATTAATACTTTGATTAAGAAAAGGTGTGTTTTATTAAGATTTACGTTGATTATTATCATTTTATAATACATTTAATGTATAATGTTAACTGTGATTATTTTTATCAAATCTGTTTTTTACTAAGTGAATTCTGGAAATCCAAACAATAAAACTGGCCATGTCGTAGGCAAGTAATAATACAATATCAGAGTGAGGAGGTTTAAATGATAATTGAAAAACAAGGATAAATATTGTTTTGTTTACGAGCTTAAAACCACTTTACATAATATCTCTGCTTTTTTAAGGTTTGGAATATAAATATATTCAAGTAAAAATATATTGTAGTTCTGTACTATATTTAAGAATATCTGTCTATAGCCAAGGATACCTGTAATTTCACAACTTATTGCGGTACATTTATTTCTATTCATCAGGATGTCTCCTAAGAGAGGATTTCGCATACATACATTCAGGGTTTGATTTTTTGAAAGATACGGCCGGATTTATTTATCTCTGGAACCATTTAACCAATTAAACTGTGGTATTTACTTTTGTACTGGATCAATATCCAGGCAGGTTTGAGCATTATTTGTGTATAATCAGGTGTTTCGGTGTGAGTCCCGGTGAAGGTTCAACCGAATGTTAGTATACATTTATGGAACAACACAATTACTATGGGGTAGTTTTTATTATTCTTTAGTGTATTTATCCAGGCATTTTTTAATATAGTAGTTATAATTGGGTGTATTGGCGTAAGTCCGGTGAAGTGCCAGCCAGATATTTGTATATATCTATGGAACCACTTAACTGATTTAAATGTAGTTGTTTTTTTGTAGAATATTTTACTGCACTTTGAGATAAAAAGATTCAATGCGTGGTTCTTACACCCACAAAGACATTTATGTATTGCCTCTTCCTGTATCACTGACACTGCACCTCTCGTGTCAGATATGTTTAGACTAGAACTGTAACACCGCCCTTAGTCTTCCCAAAGAATATAATATATGTATAAATATGTAATATGAATCTTACAACAAAAACTATAGTTGCGGGCACCGCCAGTAACCCTAAAATTGGTTAACATTCAATGTGAAGGAATATTATAAACTGATTACTCCCAACAAGTAGTAAAGGCTATAATCAAAATCAGTACGTTACTCATATTTCCTCCATGACAATATAACACTTTCACGCCAGATAGACTATAAGTTACTACTATTTCTCTATTGTGATAATACAAGAGTTTCCTGCCACGCAGGCTATAGCTTACTGACATTTCCTTCACAACAATGCAACACCTATACTTTACTAATATTCCTTTGACAACAATGTAAACTTTCATACCAGATTGGCAACAAGTTACTAAAATTTATTTGGACAACAATGTACAACTTTCATGCCAGGTAGGCAACAAGTTACTAATATTTCTTTGACAACAATGTAAACTTTCATACCAGATTGGCAACAAGTTACTAAAATTTCTTGGACAACAATGTACATTTTTCATGCCAGGTAGGCAACAAGTTACTAATATTTCTTTGACAACAATGTAAACTTTCATACCATTATTGGCAACAAGTTACTAAAATTTATTGGACAACAATGAGAAACTGTCATTCCAGGTAGGCGACAAGTAACTAATGTTTCTTTGACAACAATGAAAAACTGTCATTCCAGGTAGGCGACAAGTAATTAATGTTTCTTTGACAACAATGAAAAACTTTCATGCCAGGTAGGCAACAAGTAACTAATGTTTCTTTGACAACAAGATTTTCCTGCCGCGCAGGCTATAGGTTACTGATATTTCCTTCACAACAATGCAAAACCTATACGTTACTACTATTCCTTTGACAACAATGTAAACTTTCATACCAGATTGGCAACAAGTTACTAATATTTCTTTGACAGCTATAAAAAACTGTCATGCAAGGTAGGCAACAAGTAACTAATGTTTCTTTGACAACAATGATTTTCCCTCCGCGCAGGCCATAGATAACTAACATTTGTCTCACAACAAGGTAGACTTCTCATGCCGTATGGGCTATAAGTTTCTTATCTTTAAAAACAGTGACTTGTAAATAGACAATTGTGACATCACGCAAACCCTGATGGGGCTTCATGTCGAAGACGACTAAACAGAAGATAAACATTATTTACCACGATGTATCCTAAAGAATAAAGTATTCCTACATAAATATTTTCAAGTTGTTAAATTTTATGAAATTTAAATATTAATTCGCTAAACAGAATTTCTATATACATTAGCCTAAAAGGAATTTTGTAACTTCTAAAACCATCCTGGACACCTACGTGCGTCCTAGGACAAGATCCTGACAAGAGTGCCCGTCCATATAGGACTACACCATTATATACACTTATTCTAGCTCTGAAAGGGGGAAGAGGGGTAAACAGAACAACGGTAAACACAAAACAAATGAAGAGAGGGAGGGGATAACTAGACGACAGTGGAACATCGGAGGAGCTAATAGAATATTCTAGACTAGACTTTTAACACAACATTATATTCTTGCGCCTGCGCGCCACATTCTTCCCAACACGCCTCGTGATAATGCACTGTTCAGTCTTGCACGATATTTACTCGTTTAGTTGGTCGGTAGAATTCATAGTGGCATGTTGTGGTTTTTTGTGTGGGGAGAACATTAGTGAGTTGAAGCAGCTGAATGGGGCCGAGGTGAGTTTACTTGCTTTACTTCTAATAGTGTCCAGTGTTGCTTTTTTATTCGTGCACTTTCGTAGCTTATTTCCAATAATCGCTACAGAACCGACACGTCCACTGCTAACACAGTTTTCCACGTTCATTCCCAGATCCCATATACATTTCAAAACAGGCCCAAAGTTTCTCCCGTTTCCATGTTAGAGTAATTAGCTTTGTAAAGATAGACAAAGTTTCATCAAATATTACGCCGTAATACTTTATTGCAGCTACTCTTTGTTTTATTACTTCTAAGATTTCTTCACCGCAGCAATGAATTAACTCATTAACTGTGGTTTTACTTATGTAACATTAACTTTAGTGGATTTTAAGTTTTTCTTCTGGCTGGATATCACCACTGTCAATCGAAAATTTGGAAGCGCAGTAACGATCTAAAGTTTCCATCATTTTGTACTGGGTCTTCACTCATTTCAAATAGGCTGCCATCATCTCTGTGGCCCCTCATGGGGATATTTATAACGTCCTGTTGAGGATTTTAAAAGTTAGAAATAAATGACCTTCCGTCTATTTTGGCTTTTTTTATGGTAGCTAATCGAAGCATGCTTCTCCAAACGTCCGTCCATGTCAGAAAGCTTTGTGTATTTTTGTAGAGGCTCAGTTATCAAAATATTTAAAGGTACTGTTTGTTCCTCACCAGCTTATGTCTGATAGCAAAGAAAAAGTCATTTTTTATCCTCTGAAGACACAATCCAGGAATAATTTTCAAAGTGACTAATGTTCACCCGCCTCTTTTTTTCGCGTCCACGTTTAAGATGGGTGGATGTAGGAAAGCTATATCCTTTCGCAGGAGTTTAATGGATTTGTTAAAAGTTGATATTTGGTGTGATCATTCATATTTAGCAATCCTATATTCCCAATGTAGGCGCCAATATCACAAGAGTGAGGAAGACAGGCAGTATAGGGGGAGTCAACGCTCAGGTGCGTGGTCACGTGTTTATCTGCTTCATCAACAGGACGCGGGACTGCCAGCTCTTCATCACGCAATGTTATTTCACTGTCTATTCTCCTCTTCTTTACAACAAAACGATCCATCTTACTCCTACACAGAACACTATATAATGATTAATATACAATTGCATAGTAAAACCATCACGGCGAACCAGTAAATAAAAACGTGCACCCACCAGCAAACAACATTAGCAGCATAATACCCGCATTTGGTGACAGACTGGTGCCAACTGAATGGGGTTTTACCCCGTTGGATGGCGTTAGGGGGAGGTAGGAACTCAAAGGCGTGCAACTTACATTTGGGTGATTTCATTAATGCCTATTTTCACCGTTTTAATACTCAATGCGCTTTTTATCTTAAGTATATTAGTTATTTAATAATATTATAAATACAAATTTAAATAATGAAATCTTGTAAGATAGTGAGATAGTATTACGTGACAATAAAACTAGTAGTGACTTTAACATTGATTTAATTTGTTTGAGTTGAGGGTGGGGGGGTGCACCTGTCACTTTCTGGGCCTGAAGATAGAACAACGTTCAGAAAGGATCTTCTTGTGCCAGTGTCCCTATAAAAAATAATCCTAGATCGCTTCAACATTCATGAAGCAAATAAGTGGCAATGCTTTGTGATCAAAGTAATGGTAGAAATGAGAAATTAGTTGGAGATTATTTGTCATATTGTGAGGCGATAGGATTCCTCATGTACCTGATGATGGCAATACGATCAGACATAGCTTTTGCTGTGTCTCTGGCTGCCCGAGCATTAGAACAACCACCACAAGCAGACTAAATGGACGTCAAACGCATCTCCAAGTATCTGCGAGGAACGAGCAACTATGGGTTGCTCTGTCGAACAAGCAACAGCTAAAGAACGCTTATAGCATTCAGTAATGCTGACTTTGCTGGTGACATCAGGTCACGACGATCAGTGAGCGGCACCCTGGTGATCTATGCAGGTGGTGCAGTAGCGTTGTCAACAAATTGCAGCGGTTGGTAGTAGTGTCGACAATGGAAGTGGAGTTTGTCACTGCCAGTGAGGGCGCTAAAGAGTTACTGTGGCTAGACCATCTACTTGGTGAACTCGGTAGTAAAGGTGATTAAATTCTACCGCTGCAAGTGGACAATACAAGTGTAGTGTAACTTACAAAATGTTCCGAGCTCCACAAGAGATCGAATCACATTGAAGTGTGCCACTACTTTGTACGTGAGTGCTACTTGGACGGTCAGATTGCTGTGGAGCACATCGATGGACAAAAGTAGCTGGCGGATGTATTGACAAAGCCATTGGGAGGAGAGAGATACAAGATATTACGTGGTGGCCTGGGTGTCTGCACGTAGACACCTATCAACAAAGTGTGACCTTTAACAGCTGTGTTGAAGATATAAGCATACTGCATGCATGATGTTGCCAGCTAATGCTAGCATATGTTCACTAATTTTTTTTTGCTTTCTCTCTTTATCTGTGAGACAAGTTAACGGTGTTGTTCTTTTGTACGTTGCACAATTAATAAGCTTTCACTTTTTAGTCAATTGCGATGTATGTATTAAATATATATCAAAGCAACAGTTCTAATGAATCTGTGTCATTGTTGTCCAACGTTTTCTTTATCCCAAGGGCCAAATCAGATTATCAATTTGCACCGTGAGCCGAAGATATATTTAGTATTCTCATCAATTATTTAAAGATCTAAAATCAACCCTTAATATATTTATTTTAGGTATTTAACACATACTTTCCGAACTGATTGACTATATCATCACACGGGAATTTTCTGTGAGTGAGAAAAATAGGGCCTACCAATTTTTCTGGTTAAGGTATTTTCACACACCTTCCGGCGTTCTTTTACATGCCCCAATTGACAGGGGACCGACGGCTTTACTGGCCCTCCGAAAGATGTTGTGCTACGGTTTTTAGCACTTAATAAAAATCCCTCAACCTCAGCTGGATTCGAGACCATGGACATCGGTTCCTGCAGTGAGCACCTAACCCTAAGACCACCGAGGTCAACAACTCAATAACAATTACATTCAATACTTTTATATAAATTGTATATTTTGTTGGTAAAATCTTTCAAATTTTACTAAAAAAACTTTAGGACTGACCCCCGAAAAATGTATTATGAAATATGCATGCACTCACACACTTTCACAAAACAGCTTAGCATTATAGATATATATAATGAATATTTTTATTAATCAAATACATGCATGATAAGAGGTATCATGACCCATTAAAATACATATTTATATTTGAATTATTTTCACATCTTGACAAAGGGATTTCTTTTAATTTTCCTTCATGATACTGTGAGGGACACATTTTCCGTGAGCACGGGCCATATTTGGGCCGTGGGCTGCCAGTTGAACCACACTGGTCTATGCGATTGAAACATTCACACTTTACCCTCGAAAACATATATTGGCCAATTAACTAGAGTTTTTACAAACCAGGGCCCGATGTTTACATATAGAAAGATAAGCCAGTGTCCAAACTATTTTAAAAAATATTCAATTTCACAATAATTAAAAAATATATTTTTTTGTGTGCCAAGAACGGAAATAAGTGAATACAAGAGTATTTTTTTGGTGCTGAATTCAAATATCTTTTTAGAATTTCTCTATCACGTCAGGATCTTGAGCGACACCCACTTAAAATTTACAATATTATGTTATTTAGATGACATAAATATGAAATAAAGCAACGCTATATTATTGAGTATTTATGAAAGGTGAAGATTGTATTATACATATTTGTTACGGAGACCAGTGGAAGAGCATTAGTATGCTGAAACAAAGGTTCCAAGTTTGATTCTGGTGTCTAGGTCTCAATTTTCAATGTATTTGAATAAATACATTGCAAAGAATATCTTACCTAAAAGGCAGAAGCATAGGATTGTCTCCTGTATTTCGCCTCACGGACATCCTTGTTAAGGTTCCAACAATAGTAAGCAAGAATATTTGGGTACCACTGGCCCTGGTACTGATTTCCCATGCCATAAATACCTTGGTGGAATCGTTCACCATGTTAGTTGCTGACTGCTCCAAGATTTGATGGGAAGAAATCCGGATGTGAATCAAAGAAATTTATTTTCAAAGACATGTTACATCCCAAGGCCTTGAAAGATTTTAAGAGATCATCCACTATTTGTTTTTAGTTGTCTTCCTTATGTTTTCCTAACAAGTTCAGGCAAACACCCTTGGTATATTTCCAAGCAACTTTATCAGCTTCATTCAACTGACCATTGAAGTTCTCATCTTGAAATAGCTATCTTATTTGAGGTCCTACAAAGATTTCCTCTTTGTACTTTGCATCACTGATCCTTAGGATTTTTTTTCTTAACTATGCAAATCCAGATTCACTTATATCCATTGCTTTAAGAAACCAAAACCAAGCTTTATACGTACTAATGGAAGTAGATACACTTTTTTCTGGATCAACAAGTGGTGGATTTACAAAATTCCTATTTCCTGGGGCTAGTAACGTTCACTTTGGACACTGTTTCTGGGTGTAATGGTTTCTCCGGTCTCTGCTATTCCAATCACAAAGAAAATTATAGTACTTCGTGAAACCAAGTTGAAGTCCAAGCAAAAGAGTAATGACTATTAATTCACCATATACATTCCATTTTGTATTCTTTATACTTGATTTCTTTCAGTAAGAGTTTCATGCTCGTATATATTTATTTCGTACTGGCAGTACAATCTAGGGGCAGTGATGGAAACGTTTGCAATTTTAAATGCTACCTCGACACATATGTAGCAAAAAAGTCCGGATGACTGACACAATTTCGGAGTTGTCTGTCTTAGTATCTTAAACACTATGAAATGTACAATTAACTACATAAACACTATAAAGCGCACAGTAAACTACATAAATAATAGTTTATGATAAATAAACACACAACATTAGACGTTTACAGAACGAACTCTGACCACCAACTGCCTGGCCAGACATGCTGACTTATATAGGATATTGAAAATGATAGATGGACCGTACACATATACACATAATATATATAAACTGTATAATTAAACATGAACATTAAACATAGGCCTAAGTTTATTTTCTCAACGGAATAGGGGAGAGCAAATAAGCTGGGGCTGTATACAGACAAATTAAATTATATATTTATGAGATATTTCATTAATAAACAATGGAACACATCACGTTGTACGTATGCAGGTAGGTATTTTATGTATTAAGTATAGGAGCACTATTATTCCCGTATTTATAATTAAAATTGTTATTACCTTCTTTTTTTGTCACAACATTCACGATCCGGATCCAGTTCTTGGACCCTAGTTTGGCTCCATACAATCAATATATTATAAAGGTAATATCGGATAAAATAACTCGATTCCAACCTAAATGCGAATATGTTTCGCAACTACTCACTTGAATACGGATCCAATGAGAGAGCCGTCCTGCCCTAAGGTGATAACACAGTAGTTAAGTGCGTCCGCCACAGCAAACCGAACACCACCCGTGGTGCGGTGGTGAGGCATAATGGTACCGATACATTTCTCCGAGTCAGGTGAGTGGAGTATAACCAAACCATCCGCCCCATACGACAGAAGATGGTGCTCGTTGGACGTCAGTGTGAACTTGCGAAGCTTGTGGCCGCTCATCGCCACATTCACTATCCTACACTCAAGCGTCTAGGGAGACACAACATAAATACAGGAGGAAATGTACAACTAAGCTATATAGCTTAATATTCCTCACCCACAATCACATATAATTATTATTTTCAATTTGTTTTATAGATATATATTCTAAAATTATATATTTACATTTTACGGATAGTGCCAGTAGCTGGGGTAATAATCCAGCAAAACTTTCATATTGGCTTAAAACTGGTCACGTGACCACGGCTCCTGGCTGTCTGATTGGCTGTTGGTTTCCCCCTACCCTCCTTCTGACACCCTCCCTAACCCCTGACCCCATTTCCAGACATGTTGGTTCTTTTTCCAAACATGTTAGTACTTGTATTTTCTTGTTTT
This sequence comes from Timema poppense, assembly GCA_902141375.1. NCBI lineage: Eukaryota > Metazoa > Arthropoda > Insecta > Phasmatodea > Timematidae > Timema > Timema poppense. The sequence continues at coordinate 26,424 of CABFOV010003808.1, read as the reverse complement.
ATTTGTTTTTATGTGTGCTCATTGCTTTTTATTTGTTTTTTATGTATGCTCATTTCTTTTTTATTAGTACTCATTAGTTATTTATGTCTGAGTAGGATTTGGATGGGACGTTGGAGTTTTTTTATTTATTTATTGGTGTGCAGTCCGCGGTGTCAGGTGCTCCTCATTTAGCATCGTTAGTGAACGTTAGGACCATCTTCTCTACTTGGCCATTTAACAAAGAGTGTGACCACCTAGCAGCTGACAGCGTATCACGGCCATAAAATCCCTTTCACTTTCCCTTCACTCTCCACCCTCCTTTCATCGCCACAGAACAGAACGAAATAAGTTACACTGACTGCTCCTTCGCTCTGTTGGAGGGCCTTTCACTCCCCGGAACAAACAGCATGAACCTTTCTTGTCAATGGTTAGGGGTAGAGTATTATAAATGGTTCCCCTGTCTCGAGACCCCTTTTACTTCCCCTCACTTCCTCCCCTTAGAGGTATATGTCGCAACCCCTTATGAGGTAATGGGTTTTCGCGGTGCCGTCATCGCAATTAGTCGCAACCCCTTGTAATGTATTGATTTGGATTAATCTAAATTATGTAAAAAGTCATGGATGAAGGTAATTTTTCTTTAAATTAATATAGGTAGAGTATCCTTTTAAGATTCATCCATGAAGAAACACGCGATTATCAGAAATTAAGTGAAAAGGACTTCACCCTAAAATATATTTTTTATAACATCTTTCTTGTTAAAATATCTACTGCGTTG
>CABFOV010003808.1:0-24352 GCA_902141375.1 Timema poppense | reverse complement strand
GCTCACAGTCCAACACATTATAACAAATAAATCACATCAGTATCACAAATATGCAGTAATATAAAATCTTTTAATTGAAATATGTACAAGCAATACAATTGACGCCCAAAAGTGAGGCGCGATAAACAGATATCACTACAATTGACGCCCAAAGCGCGGCGCTTTTATTCCATATAACTACACCCTTATGTGATAATGGGTTTTACCTGATGACAGGCGCAGTTTGACGGGTCGACAAGACAATAATAAATCGTGACCTTTAAACTGTGAGCTAGGTAATTGACTCTAGAAAGCCTCCCATCGGCAATGGTTTTTTTTACCGATGATGTTGTAAATAGTCATCGCAATGTCACAAACCCCCTATGTGGTAAAGGTTTTTTTCGCAACAAGAGAGCATTTACACAGCTCTAATTATTCACAATCAGGGGCCTTGGAATCCTTAGTTAGGGGCCGCTATCCCCCACCACAAAAGTCTACTAAAATGGTTGTTTGGTATTGTCCGTCAACATGCGTGGGTGTAGGTATCCGTCATGGACCGGAGGACTAAGGTAGTAATGTTCCAGCGTTTACGCGGAGTGAAGGATAGTAGAAAACCACCCCAATTAACCCGAGCGAAATTCGAACCCACGACCTCCCCCTGTCATAACTATATGAGTGACACGTACCCTTTCTGGCAAAACGAGCGGTAGGGATGGTTAATAAAATGTTCCAGAGAGAGAAATACCTACAGTGTACAGTGTTTGGATTCGATTCCCACCCCTGCCAGAATTAGATGAGCCTTACATTTAGACAGTGTGCACACCGGGATTCGAACCGAGATACCTTTAGAATAGCTGATGTCTGTTATAACGGTTGTACTTCCTGCACCCCCACCATTTTCAAAGGGGTTTTGCTGGTTGACCAGATTTTTCTAGACCAGGTAGAATGTGCACACGCATTTGATTGTAGTAATAAAATTAAATGTCGATCACTCTGTCATCCCCATGCTAGTGACGCCCTAGACCATGCGACCATAGATGTATGTATAAAATGCATTGTTACGGTAGACTCATACCCAAGGACCTAAGCTTTTTTTTGTCAGTAATGGGTTTCAAATATGGTCGGATGAATTGATGGTTTCATTATCTACCTTCACGCAAATAAGGGCACACTTACCTTTTAAATTATTCATAACTAGCAATCCCACACGGCGTTGCCTTGACCCACTGTGGTATTGTGTTAAGAAATAGCCTAATTTAAATTTAAAAATCCTGCTTCGAGGTGGATTCGGACCCCCTCCCGTACAACTATGCTAAAAATTTCAGATATCTGCGTGCCATAGATTTGGCTGATTATCACACACAGGCAAACACTTCCTTTTATTATTATAGATTCATGTTCCATTAATATAAATATGCGGATAGCCCAGACGGGCGGCCCGGCACACAAGACAGAAAACAAGATCGAAAATCTCTATATCTAGATTTATTCCCACTGCACCCCAACGAGATTCGAACCGAATCCTAGAGATAAACATGACAGCTGAGCACTGTCTCACCGAACTACAGTCCTATTTTCATTGTAACAACTAAAAATGCTACTAGATCTAATTTCATGAATTAATACGTCAAGATAAGTGATCTGCAGCAACCTATTTTGATATACAATTATAAAATATAATCGATACTGTAGTATTATTTTACAAATGTTGGCTGAGAAAGTTTTGTATTTTCTAAACGTCTCTTAGTATAAAAATTGGACTCTATATATAATCAGTTGTTTTTACACAGCATTTTTTTTTACTACCGGTTTTGGCTTTACTACACTTATTCCTCCGTCAATTTAACCTAATTCGAGCCTGACGACTTGTAGCTCTGCGACCACCGATGTATAAAATATGAGAGGATGAAATCATAAACAAAACCTTCCAAGTTCAGGTATGGGCTCAAATTACCTCCCTAAGTACACCCGACAGAGATTTGAACCTCAATCTCCCCGTCCTCAGCAGTCTATAGCCTAATGCGAGAGTAGAGTGTTAGACCATGCGACCACTGAACCAGTGATTACCACTTCCAACTCTGGAAAATTGAGATACGGTCCCTTAGTAAATCTAATTTATTCAGCCTTATTTTTTCTTGTGATAAATGTTAGACATGCAGAGCGATGGGAGGCTGTGTGTATGTGTAAACTGACAATATAAGTTTAATAAATATTCAGGGGTAAATTAAACAAATCCATGCCATAGTACTCTATATTATAGATTCCTTTATCATTGTCAAGCTTATCTAGGGAAGTATTTTTTCTAATAGACTTTAAATTCTCCCTCCATGAAAATGTGGGCACGCTTCCTTTAAATTCAAACTTACTAATTATTAATCCGTTTCCTTATTTAGTACTTAAGGAGTTCAAATCTCGGTCGAGTAAACGAGGGGTGTTTTTTCACTCTACGTCTATGCGAATACGGGCTCAAACCGCCAATTGTCAATCAGTTAGCGTAATTAGCACTTAAGCGTATAACCCAAACAAAGTAGTAAGACGTGGTACGTGGTAGACGTGGTGTCTAGTTCGCGCGTGTGTGGTTGTGGGACACCTTACTTTAAACCCTGCTTCTTCTTTCAATCTGTTGTAATATTTGGTTTGATTGAACTATACATAGAGAAGAGCCAGCATCGAAAAAATTGATAACTCTCTAAAAAGAGTGCAGAGTGATAGATACCCGCCTCGGTGACGTAGTTGGCTAACGCGTTAGATTCGTGTTGAACTAAACTACGGAGGACGGGGGGAGATCGTGGTTCAAATCTTGGTCGGGTGAACTTGGCTGATTTTTCCACTCGCGCTTCCCCCGCAAATTCGGGTACAACCTCCTTAATTCCTAGTCCATTAGCGTAAAGAGTCTTAAGCGTATTATAACCCAAACGGTTAGTATGACGCGGTGCTAAAAAGAGTAATAGATAGCAGACTGGCCTACACTAGAGGACAAAGTGGTAATCACTGCTTCAGTCGCCGCATGGTCTAAGACATCACTAGACGGGCGATGATCGACTTTTGAAGCAAATTCGGGTACATTTCTAGCAGGTCTAAGAAATCTGGTTCACCGGCAAACCCCCTTCAAAAATGGTGGGGGTGCAAGAAGTATGACCGTTCTAAAGATATTAGAAAATCGTGGGGGTGCAGGAAGTACGGCCGTTCTAACAGACACTAGCCGTGCTAAAGATATCTCGGTTCAAATCCCTGGGTGCACACTGTCTAAATGTCAGGCTCATCAAATTCTGGCGAGGGCAGGAATCGAATCCCCAGTGGTGTAAACTGTAGGTATTTTCCCTCCGGAACATTTTCTTAACCATCCCTACCACTCGTTTGGCCAGAAAGGGTACGTATCACTCATATAGTTATGGAAGGGGGAGGTCGTGGGTTCAAATTTCGCTCCTGAGGATTCCGAGGCCCCTGATTGTGAATAATTAGAGCTGTGTCAATGTTCTCTTGTTCTGAAAAAACCCTTTACCACATAGGGGGTTTGTGACATTGCGATGACATCACCGATAAAAAAACATTGCCGAGGGGAGGCTTTCTAGAGTCAATGATCTATCTCACAGTTTCAAGGTCATGATTTATTATTGTCTTGTCGACCCGTCAAACTGGCGCCTGTCATCAGGTAAAACCCATTATCACATAAGGGGTTGCGACATTGCGATAACGACACCGGGGAAACACATTACCATATAAGGGGTTGCGACACATACATCTAAGGAGGGGAAGTGAGGGGAAGCGAAAGGGTTCTCAAGAAGGCAGAGGAACCATTTATCACACTCTATCCCTAATGGTCGTCAGGAGAGGTTCGTGCTGTTTGTTCCGGGGAGTGAAAGGTGATCCAACAGAGCGAGGGAGCAGTCAATGTAACTTAGCTCGTTCTGTTCTGTGGCGATGTAAGGAGGGTGGAGAGTGAAGGAAAAGTGAAAGGGATTTTATGGCCGTGATACGCTGTCAGCTGCTAGGTGGTCACACTCTTTGTTAAGTGGCCGAGTAGAGAAGATGCTCCTAACGTTCACTAACGATGCTAAATGAGGAGCACCCGGCACCGTGGACTGCACACCAATAAATAAATTAAAAACTCCAACGTCCCATCCATATTCTATCCAGACATAAATAACCAATGAGTACAAATATAAAAGCAATGAGCATACATAAACAAACAAATAAAAAAGCAATTAGCATTCTTAAAAAACAAATAAAACAAGAAAATACAAGTACTAACATGTTTGTAACAAGAACCAACATGTCTGGAAAGAGGTTTAGGGGGAGGGGAATTGATCAGAAGGAGGGGAATGGGAAAACCAACTGCCAATCTGAGAGCGAGGAGGTGTGGTCACGTGAACAGTTCTAAGCCAATAGGAAAAGTGTGCTGGGTCATTTCCCCAGCTACTAGTGACGCAAGTGTTTTTATACTAACAGAAAAAGAGTTTTGTGATAAAATGTAATATATCAAAATTAAAACATTATGCTTTAACAAGAGCAAAATTGTCAAAAAATAAGTATTTTGGCTAAGAAATTAAGAAGTAAAATGAAATTCTGGCTCTTTTTCCCCCAAGATTGATCCTACACGTGGGGAGTTGATCCACTTTCTCCCAAGATTGATCCTCCACATGGGGAGTTGATCCACTTTCTCCCAAGATTGATCCTCCACTTGGGGAGTTGATCCACTTTCTCCCAAGATTGATCCTCCACTTGGGGAGTTGATCCACTTTCTCCCAAGATTGATCCTCCACTTGGGGAGTTGATCCACTTTCTCCCAAGATTGATCCTCCACTTGGGGAGTTGATCCACTTTCTCCCAAGATTGATCCTCCACTTGGGGAGTTGATCCACTTTCTCCCAAGATTGATCCTCCAATTGGGGAGTTGATCCACTTTCTCCCAAGATTGATCCTCCACTTGGGGAGTTGATCCACTTTCTCCCAAGATTGATCCTCCACTTGGGGAGTTGATCCACTTTCTCCCAAGATTGATCCTCCAATTGGGGAGTTGATCCACTTTCTCCCAAGATTGATCCTCCACTTGGGGAGTTGATCCACTTTCTCCCAAGATTGATCCTCCACTTGGGGAGTTGATCCACTTTCTCCCAAGATTGATCCTCCAATTGGGGAGTTGATCCACTTTCTCCCAAGATTGATCCTCCACTTGGGGAGTTGATCCACTTTCTCCCAAGATTGATCCTCCACTTGGGGAGTTGATCCACTTTCTCCCAAGATTGATCCTCCAATTGGGGAGTTGATCCACTTTCTCCCAAGATTGATCCTCCACTTGGGGAGTTGATCCACTTTCTCCCAAGATTGATCCTCCACTTGGGGAGTTGATCCACTTTCTCCCAAGATTGATCCTCCACTTGGGGAGTTGATCCACTTTCTCCCAAGATTGATCCTCCATTTTGGGAGTTGGATCACTTTCTCCCACCCTTGTTGCCATCCACCAACCATTTACGGCAAAAATACTTTTTATTTATTTAATTATTCTTAATTAATCCTAATAATTGGTTTATTCTTCCACAATAATAATTAATCAAATATGAAATGTATTTTTATTTATAGTAATAATTTAATTATAATAGGCATCCACTTGAATGGCCGTGTGGTCTAACTATCTACTCTTGCAGTAGGCTACACTGCTGTGCCGGGGATACCAAGTTTCAAATCTCGGATGGGTGTACTGAGGATGGTTTTTCCTTAAGTGGTTTTCCACTCTCCTTCCATGCAAATGTGGGTACACCTGCTATTATTAAAGCCTCGATAATTCATTAAACCATTAGCATATTTCGTACATAAAAGTATAACCCAAGATTATAAACGCTATAATGTATGTATGATTGGGAACTTTTAGTCGTAGGTGTGGCTGTTGTGTCAAGATGCCTTCAAGCTGTAGATTAGGTCGTGATCGTTGGTGAAACGTCCGAATTATTGCAAAGCCCCACCAGGTTAGTTCATTGTATAATGTAAGAGGGAGGTGTTTTTGAAATGGTAGATGGGAGTAGGACATGCTGGATGTAGGGTATGATGGCAGTAGTCTGGTGACTACATATCTGATGACCACCTTCTTGTGATCACCAACTTGGAATGACAGTTTCTGGTATGTTCGAGTGGCATAAGGATGCGGGGCTGGACGCTCATTGTATATAAGGTTCCGGAGGGGTTGGGATTAACCATCTTGGATCAACCACCTTGGACCCACCATCTTGGATCAAACCTCTTGGATCCGGCCATTGGCTGTAATATTTGTTAGACACTCACTGGCTGTGATATTTAGTGAGAACCCGCCACCTTGAATCCAAAAATTGGCTATAAGGTTTGATAGATGCTCATTGTCTCTTAAGGTTTTCTAGACATTTATTGGCTCTAAGGGTTAGGAGGAGGCGAAAGAAGGGGTAAGATTTGTCGCTCATTGGTTGCAAGATTTAGAGGGAGGGAGTTGGCCGTAGGGTGTAGGCAAGGGAAGGGGGAGGCCGATGTGTGTGTGGCGTAGATGTAGCAACACCACCCGACTGACAACGTCACCTCAAAGAGTGATCAAGCTGGGACCTATTTAATATACTGTCTGCTTACTCTGTAAGCACTACACGTCATGACACTGTTAATAGCCTGATTATTTAATCCATTACATATAATATTTAAACCCTTAATTCGTCCTCCCCCTCTCAAAATAATGGTTACTGATCAATCTCTTACTCTCGATGTGGAGGACCAATGCTATTCTTGTTGAAGAGAGGGAGCCAACCTCGCCTATTATAATTAAATTATTTATATAAGTAGAATATAAATTTTAAATTTGATTGATGATGGTAGGTGAATAAAAGAATTATTTAAATTAATTAAATAAATAGAAAGTATTTCTGCTGTTGGTACCTGGTGGTGGAGGACTTAAACGAGGGTGGGAGAAAGTGAGCCAGAACTCTCATTTTACCTTCTCCAATAATGTTCTAGAATGTTCAAGTAATTACGGTGTCTGGTTCTAATCTCTGCTGTAAAATCTTGCAGTAACTAGACTATAGAAAATAAATACACTCTAGTCATAGACAAATTTGGTAAAAGTAAATTTAAAGGAAATATGCCAGCATTCTAATGAAAACACGTACAAAAACGTATTGGAATTAACAGCCCAAAGTCATAAGATTACGCTTATCAAACATGCCTTGATCAATAAAATGTATACCTATTAGGCTATTAGCTACGCAGAAATCTTAAAAACCTCAGTTACCTCTGGCGTAAATTCCATAACATGAATTTGTTTGGAACGATGAAGAACTCCAAAGAACCTCAGAGTGATTTCGGGATGGAAGGCCAAACCAACATAATATCCGGCTAGTTCCACATAGCCTTTAAGTGACAGTATTCTCTCGTCTGGAAGTTTCTCATACACAACAATCCTGAGCCCTGCTTTGCAGCATTTCTGTGATGACACCAACACAAGAAGATGGAGTCCTGTTTTCGACTCTAATACTGTGAAATCTGTCACCTCCTGTTTGCAGCTGGTATACGACAACACCTCCATTCGGTCCCCTGCGTTTGCCTGTGAATCAACAAATATAGTTTGTATTACAAGTTATTATTTAATTTATAAGATACTTTTCAACTAACTTTACTAATTGTTTTGTCACAAGGAATGTTAATTAACGTTTACTGATACCAAACATGAATAGCATTAGGTGTACATAACTTGACATTGTTACTTCTATAAATGGTATATTTACTAATTATTCACCTTTAGACTTAATATATACGGTACACATCCTAGTAAGATGGGACAAAACTTTATCTTCTTACAAGAAAAACTGAATTAGACTAGAAATCGCAAGTTAATAGTTAACTAAACTATTGAGAGAATCTAATTACTATAACAGTGGCTCTAGATCCTGTTTTGTTCATGGCACACTATTCTCTGTCGTGAGTGTCCACGACACACTATTCTCTGTCGTGAGTGTCCATGGCACACTATTCTCTGTCGTGAGTGTCCATGGCACACTATTCTCTGTCGTGAGTGTCCATGGCACACTATTCTCTGTCGTGAGTGTCCATGGCACACTATTCTCTGTCGTGAGTGTCCACGGCACACTATTCTCTGTCGTGAGTGTCCACGACACACTATTCTCTGTCGTGAGTGTCCACGACACACTATTCTCTGTCGTGAGTGTCCACGACACACTATTCTCTGTCGTGAGTGTCCACGACACACTATTCTCTGTCGTGAGTGTCCACGACACACTATTCTCTGTCGTGAGTGTCCACGACACACTATTCTCTGTCGTGAGTGTCCACGACACACTATTCTCTGTCGTGAGTGTCCACGACACACTATTCTCTGTCGTGAGTGTCCACGACACACTATTCTCTGTCGTGAGTGTCCACGACACACTATTCTCTGTCGTGAGTGTCCACGACACACTATTCTCTGTCGTGAGTGTCCACGACACACTATTCTCTGTCGTGAGTGTCCACGACACACTATTCTCTGTCGTGAGTGTCCACGACACACTATTCTCTGTCGTGAGTGTCCACGACACACTATTCTCTGTCGTGAGTGTCCACGACACACTATTCTCTGTCGTGAGTGTCCACGACACACTATTCTCTGTCGTGAGTGTCCACGACACACTATTCTCTGTCGTGAGTGTCCACGACACACTATTCTCTGTCGTGAGTGTCCACGACACACTATTCTCTGTCGTGAGTGTCCACGACACACTATTCTCTGTCGTGAGTGTCCACGACACACTATTCTCTGTCGTGAGTGTCCACGACACACTATTCTCTGTCGTGAGTGTCCACGACACACTATTCTCTGTCGTGAGTGTCCACGACACACTATTCTCTGTCGTGAGTGTCCACGACACACTATTCTCTGTCGTGAGTGTCCACGACACACTATTCTCTGTCGTGAGTGTCCACGACACACTATTCTCTGTCGTGAGTGTCCACGACACACTATTCTCTGTCGTGAGTGTCCACGACACACTATTCTCTGTCGTGAGTGTCCACGACACACTATTCTCTGTCGTGAGTGTCCACGACACACTATTCTCTGTCGTGAGTGTCCACGACACACTATTCTCTGTCGTGAGTGTCCACGACACACTATTCTCTGTCGTGAGTGTCCACGACACACTATTCTCTGTCGTGAGTGTCCACGACACACTATTCTCTGTCGTGAGTGTCCACGACACACTATTCTCTGTCGTGAGTGTCCACGACACACTATTCTCTGTCGTGAGTGTCCACGACACACTATTCTCTGTCGTGAGTGTCCACGACACACTATTCTCTGTCGTGAGTGTCCACGACACACTATTCTCTGTCGTGAGTGTCCACGACACACTATTCTCTGTCGTGAGTGTCCACGACACACTATTCTCTGTCGTGAGTGTCCACGACACACTATTCTCTGTCGTGAGTGTCCACGACACACTATTCTCTGTCGTGAGTGTCCACGACACACTATTCTCTGTCGTGAGTGTCCACGACACACTATTCTCTGTCGTGAGTGTCCACGACACACTATTCTCTGTCGTGAGTGTCCACGACACACTATTCTCTGTCGTGAGTGTCCACGACACACTATTCTCTGTCGTGAGTGTCCACGACACACTATTCTCTGTCGTGAGTGTCCACGACACACTATTCTCTGTCGTGAGTGTCCACGACACACTATTCTCTGTCGTGAGTGTCCACGACACACTATTCTCTGTCGTGAGTGTCCACGACACACTATTCTCTGTCGTGAGTGTCCACGACACACTATTCTCTGTCGTGAGTGTCCACGACACACTATTCTCTGTCGTGAGTGTCCACGACACACTATTCTCTGTCGTGAGTGTCCACGACACACTATTCTCTGCCGTGAGTGCCCACGACACACTATTCTCTGTCGTGAGTGTCCATGGCACACTATTCTCTGTCGTGAGTGTCCATGGCACACTATTCTCTGTCGTGAGTGTCCATGGCACACTATTCTCTTTCGTGAGTTTCCACGACACACTATTCTCTGTCGTGAGTGCCCACAGCACACTATTCTCTGTCGCGAGTGCCCACGGCACACTATTCTCTGTCGTGAGTGCCCACGGCACACTAAACATTCGGAGAGTCTTCTCTTGGTTGAACAGAAATGCGAGTTTGTTGGTTCTCTATTAGGGCAAGAGTTGAAAAAATTAATGTTATGTAAGAAAATACAAGCTCCAACACACTAACACGCTAATTTCTTACCAAATTATTAAAATATGGTTGAATGAAACTACTTTCTTTTATCAACAACAATATGACATCGACCATTTTTGCGGCATATCCTTTGAGAGCCACTATCAAGAATAGAAAACAATATTGATCAAACTGTATTAGGCCTATTTTATCTTTTGGTGAATTTAATTTTAATAAGAGTAGTGGTTTAATTGAGAGTTTCAGCCCACTTTCTCCCATAAGGTTTAACATTGATCCTCACCACACCCCGTGAAAGGAAGATCACTTTACCCAACCCAGGACATGTTGGTTCTTGATGATTAATTATTAATGACTGTTAATTGCTTATTGTTAATTAATTAATTTGTAGGATAGAGGTGTTGGAGTTTTTATTCATCGATTTGTTTATTAGAACCTCTCACTATGGCGGTCGGGGGCTAGAACGAGCATTGACAGGCAGCAATGGGGACGCGCGGTGCTAGTTGAGATCCTTCTCTAGCAAGTGTCAGCGGCCGACCGAGGGCCCTTTCACTTCCCTCCACTGACTGCTTGAATTCTCGCTCACCCCCTCCCCTCTCTTCACGCTGCCCAAATTTCCCCCGAGCCGTGAAGGTCGTAAAAGAAATGTTAAATTTAAACATCTGTGCTCCTTACAGACTCATTAACCTGTAGACTGCTGGTCATTCACTGCTGGTAATGAGCCACTCGTCGAAGACTCAGGAATTCGCTCACCGGTCATTAATGAGCCAAGAATAGACAGCGATACACTTGCTGCCTCTGGTACTACTTCACACCAGTCCCCAAGCTCCCTGTAATGATCCGAGTTCGTTAACCGCCGACCAAATTGACCATAATACCGTTATGTAATACTCAAGCTCGTGAGTTCATCGAAGCCGGTCGAAGAAATGTTCCGCTAACTGCTTGTCACAGGATTCAAACCTGGGACGTTTAAAAAAACTTCTCTCTCTCCTATCCTAGAAGGTCCGTCTCAAACATTATGGATAAGTTGAAATAAAGTCACAATATTGTCTGAAATACGTAGAAAGTATTACGTAATAATCAAGTAGCGTGCGTGTACCCACAATTGCGTAGAGGGAGAGTGGAAAACACAGCTAGCTTATATAGCTGAGAGTTCTAGAAAGTCTGTACGAGCACCACAAGTCCCTGTGGTACCAGCGTTTGCTATATATTTATCTACTCTCACATATTTATATGCCGTGGCTTGCGTGATTTGACAATTAATACTATATTTGTTCTTGTGGGAAAACAACTCGTATAGTTAGCTAGCTAGCTGGTGACTAGTTTCAGGATCATGTTTGGTTTGCCCGTAGACGGAAGTTCTGGGTTCAAATCTCACCCTCTAGACTGTCGAATACGGGTAGACCGTGATTAAATCCCCGCGTCTTACTACCTGCTCTGATTATGTGCGTAGATACTAATTACGCTGTTGGGAAGTGTGAAACCGCATATATTCTTAATACGTATTAGTTTATTAATAAAGGAAGGTTCCCGGGTTCGATTCTCGTGTCCAGGTAGCATGATATGCTGCAAACTCTGTCATCGGTCGTCTAGTGACGCCTTAGACCATGCGTCCCCTCGCGGTAAGTATACAAATTTAGATGGTATGAGCTAAAAGCTGAGAAGTTTTCGATAACCGTGCTCGCTTGAGCAGCCATTTATTACTATTGGAACGAGATAATATCTTAAAGAGGAGAAAGCCATCAGGGAGGGACATTTATAAATTTGAAAATACTTTAGCGTTAATTGGCCTCCCGTTAGGACGTTGCCTCTTGTCTAATATTAAGACAGTTCCGATATAATCAAATTTTAATAGGAAGGTACTTTTAAATTGATGGTAAACTAATTCATCTCTGACCAAGGATTTCCAGCTAGATTTTGCCTAGTCGGTTTCTATGTTCTTTGTCTGACAATGTCAAGAGATTAACCCCACTCCTCCAAAGTACAGAGTTGTATGTAAAAAATGTACCTACATTTGCGTGAAGATCTCTGTTATTAGCTGCAAAGTTAAGCTTATTGGTATTTAGAACAGCGTCTTACTACCTGTTCGTATTATACGCTAGCGGATTAGGAAATGTTTCAGCGTTTACGCTGTGGGAGAGAGAGAGAGAGAAAGAGCGCGCAAGCAAAAATTTAATTTCCCAGCTTGAACCCGTCTGAAGTAAAAACCCTGGACTATGAGGGAGGAAACTGGTCTCAGTACACACTCACGAGATGGATTCAAACTAAGCTCTTCAGACAAGTGGGGGATAAGAGTTGATTTTGCCAAGGCTAAATGTGTAACCTCCTTTACCAGGGATTGAAATGTGAAGTAATTAGCGTTTTTTGCCCTCTTTGAGTCAAAATTTTGGTCAAACCTGTCAGGGTTCACTGTTAGTGTGCTTGTAAGTTTAGCCAGTACTAAAGTACCTATCACAACTCAGGGGGACGCCCGTATGTAATAATCGTACATACTTTCCGTGGAGGCTCTTCTATGTCCCGATGAGTCGAGATGATGGTGATAGTGAATATGAAGGCCTGAAACCAGTAGAAACTCTTAACATAACTTAAACTTAATTTTTTAGCACCACGTCTTGCTACCCATTAGGTTTGTATGCCTATGCACTAATTTACGTTGTGTTAGGTATAAAGAAGGTTTAACGCATTAGCGTGGAGAGATAGTGGAAAACCTCCCTCAACACACCCTATAGGTATCGAACCTCAACTCCCTGTCTTAGGCAGTCTAGTCTTTTGTGTAACTAACGCCCTAGACCATGTGCTTAGGGAAACGGGATTTAAGCATAATTAACCAGAGCTTGGGTGACCGTTCACCTTTTGGGGGAGATGGTAGTCAGTTGCGTTGACCACTATACCCCAGGGCAAGTTTGTTCCTGAGATTCGATTATAAGACAGGGACTATAGCCTGACATGTTGTACGGATAGTGTACCTGCCTATACCCTGCCATTTTGTACAGATAGTGGTCCTGACTATAATTGAATTAACATTTTGGTCTAACCGGTTAGGGTCAAACCCCTAACTTCCTATAAATAATATAAAAATTTATTTCTAAAATGGAAACTTGGACGTAATTATCTGTTGAACTGGAACACATTATCATATTTGATGTATCGAGTCATTTTAAAGCAATAAGCATTGGGTGAAAATTAATATTACTCCCTCAATGATGAGCCAAATAGTAATTACCGATTCTATCTCGATCTAAATTAGAAAGAACGGTTCAATGCTTCTCTAGAGAAAATGGGATTTGGTTCCTATACATAGAGCTGGTTTAGAAGAGCACTGTCGTCTTCTTCTTCTTGTGAAAATAATAATAAGTTACGGAACGACTGATTAAGCAGGACAATGGCAAATTCAACAACATCCACATCAGGTATTTAAATTATCTTCTTTTACATAGCTTAAAAGTGTTTGATTTAATTTTAAATTTGTGGCTGTTCTAAAAGCTAACATTTGTTTAATCTATCTATAAACCATGTTTGAGGCAACATTTTAGTCTAACTGGTTAGGGTCAAACCCCTAACTTCCTATAAATATTATAAAAATTTATTTCTAAAATGGAAACTTGGACGTAATTATCCGGTAAACTGGAACACATTATATGGTCTCAACAATTTTTAATTATCATTTAACACACCAGCTTACTACCCTTTCACGTTATACGCCTTTCTCGTCACAGTGTGTGAAGCGTTAGGCTGTCTGCCCACTGCGCCAAGTGTCCAGAAAGAATGTATAACTCTCTCTCTCTCTCTCTGTCTGTGAATGGAGACTTGTATTTGTCTGTTAATAGAGTTTTGATTTAATCTATGTCTCGTGGCTAGCGTCAATGGTCAAGACGTCTAATGGATCACCTGTCCGTGAAGTGTTAGCATGTCTGTCCACAGAGCCAAGTGTCCAGGCTTCGATTCCCAGTATGACTGAAAATGCTGGTTTAGGGGGGAATGGGCTTTTTACTTAACTAGTACACCAATTTAATCAAAGAGACGGTCTTACACTCTTTTTTTTTTGTAGATACACACGACAAGGGTTCGAAACCCTATATTAGCTCTATGTAATGATGTTTTGCTGGGAGAGCGGATTCCAGTAAGGTGCTTCCCTGTCTCACTCTCCATACAAAAGCAGGGGTTCACTTCCTTGTCCTTTCATTGTTTCAAAATAAAAAATTAATTATGCTGCTACCAAACCTATGTCAAATATGATCCTTTGAGCTGGAAACCCCCTAACTGACCAAATAAGGTGGCAATCATCCAGTGGACCGAGATTCGAACCCCATCCTTGTTTTATTATCTTCATTCTTGGCAGTCGACGGTATACTCTGCAAAAAAACTCTCTGTTGATACATGAAACTTTATAAAAATATGATATAACTTTATTTTGTTCTCTCATCAATTATTATAAGAAAGATAAATCTTTGAAATTATTTCTGAAAATGTATTCATCATCAACAATGTTTTGAATCAAATCTTGAAGTAACATTGTAGGAAAAGATTTAGTTATCTCATCAATACACAATTGCCTTAATGCTATGTGTGGTGAAGTGGAGATACGATGCGTTTTAAAACATTTATACCAGTTTAGGAAATACCCTCAAGTGTAGTGATTGAGGAGCTCTGCTTAAATAACAAAATTTATAAGTCTAATTGTAGTGCTTTTAATGAAACAAACAAATTATTTGTAACACATGCATTTAAACATCAAATAAATTTAATGTTCGATCAAGATCGAGGTTCGAATCTCTGTCGGGTGACCTGTGGGGTGGTTTTTCCTATATCTGAAACGAGTCAATAAATTGTAAATAGCCAAGACTGAATGAGTTATACTTCTCTATATTGCTTGGAATACATTATATTCTTCTATCTGTAAACTTCCCAATTTTCTGTATGATAATATGAACGTCATAATTTTTAAATTGTGTAATCAAATACTCTATAATGCTATGCTATAATGTTTGAGACTGAGCTTATAAGCTATATGAAGTTGTATTAATAGGAGAGGAGGGAGGTTCGGATGTAGACGTTAAAACACAAACATAACAGTTTTTACAATATTTATTTACACAGTGAAAAAGTATACTGTGAATATTTACTAAATAGGGGGAATAGTGGCCTCGGTACTAAATATGATATAAACATAGAGACGGTTTTCAATTTAAAAGTAAATAAATATATATACAAACAACTAATTGACTAGAAAAAAACCAGATAGGTGGAGGATTGTACTGGCAAATTAAAAAATATAAAACAGTAACCCGGGTGCATAAAAAATATTAAAAAATATGCTTGTTTTCATGCAGAAAAAATTATGAAAAAAATCTCAAATCTTTGAAAAATGGTATGTCAGTGGAACTGTCTAGAGCGAAAGGGAAAAAATATGATTATTCATCCCATCTAAATGATCACCTTTTATTCGTGGCGAGCGCGTTTACAAAGACTCTGATACCCAAACGGCAACGTATTAAAATCATCGGTTATCCGACGTTTGGTGTCCACGGGCCGGTAGACTTTAGTCTGTAAAATTGTACATACAGTCGCAAGACCTTTTCTTACGATTTTGTGTGGTATCTGTATGTATCTTTCCACAGCCTTTTCAGTGACCATCGTTTTCAAAACGTCAAAATTAACGTCGTTCCTGTTGCCATAGTTTATGGTGATCTCGCGAACCTTGACACCGTTTTTGTTTTGGCAGGATCGCCACCAACACAAACTCGATACGCGTAATTCTTGGGACCACCAGATACAAAGGTGCTAATGTAGCTTCCCGGACCGTAATCCTGAAGTTCATCAGTGAGGTCACCTAAAAAGTCTCCGGTCGGTGGACTCCAATCGCCGGGGCGTTCGGTGAATAGAACGCTATCTGTATCGTGATACAAAACGCGGTCCCCCAATTGTTCAAGGATGCTGTATAAGTGCAACCTAGCCATAGCAGTCGTGTAGCATGCCACTGCCACACTCGTATTAGGGTTAGGACGCAACGCGTCACGCGCATCCTTGTAATTGAGGAACATGACCTCATCATTTACATCAATGACGCTGTCCACGGTGATGTATGGATCCGTCAGGTACTTGTGGATGCCCTGATAGTCGTTAACAACGGCTACGTGTGGTAAATCGGGTCTTTGCCCAAACTTTCCCCATAATGAATTTAAAAAAAGTTTAGCCAGAGTGCGGAGACCAGGGTTTTTACAAACAGAGTCGAAATCGAGTTTTACCCCCTCCCTTTCCTCATAATTTTGAATATAAGCTAATTTTTCCTCTTGTGAGGTACACCACTCTGGCCATCCGCTGGCTTCTTGCTTAATTTTCAAAAAAGTATCAATGTACCCGTGAAACAATCCGCCAGAACGTGTCTGACGGTCGTAAACAGATACATTGTACTCCCACACTTCGTGTACCGCTTCAACGATGTAGCCTTTCTCAACGGCTTTCCGGATCTCATCAATCACCCAGACGCCTGTCAACCAGCGATCTTTTTTGTCGTTGTGCTGACACGCGTCTTGGTTTTTCTCCTCCCCGCATTTCCTGCACAAGATGAACATTAGTTTGTCGTGCATCCGTGTAGGCAATACGGGCATGAATAAATCCCGCGGAGGCGTCACTGTAACTTTGGCTATGCCTTCTACTTGTTCTATAGACGGACAATTTGGTTCCAAGTGAATTTTGGGGTGGCCGACGGGGTATTTTTTGTACTTGCAAACGTATGGATACAACGAACACACATCCAAGTACTTGATCTTCTCCCCACAAGAAAGGTCTGCTTCGTGGAAGAGCTTTATACAATTTGTACGCCCACCAAAGAATGCATCCCTAGGGCTGAGAGGCTCCTTGGTATACACCTCGTGCTGGAGTACAAATTGCTCCAAGTCCTTGTCTGTGCGTTTCATCGCATTAAACATACACTCCCACATCTCTACGACCGTGTAGCCGGCATTCTTAAACTTTTCAACACAAGCCATGGTCGCTTCATAACGCGTCTCCATGGTCTCGTGGGGGCTATTTTTGACAGGGGTGGTCCTGTCAGGGTAACAGAGAGTACACCCGTGCCAATAACACCCCCAGAACTGGAAGACGGTGGTGGTATCTCCAGCTTTAACAACACCGTCTACACGTCGTCCTAACACATATTCCTCCCGGCCGTTACCCGCATGAAGAATAGAGACACCACGTTGATGGGCCTCCCAGCAGAGCCATTGTACAGCGATGTGCGACTGTTGGTCTGCGCACCGATAGCCACCGTTAGGGATAATACCGATAGTATTCTCCTTAAGATGACTTCGGCGGTAAACCAACATGGCCGCTCCGGCTATCGTACACGCCTCTCTGAAAGGATCCACCTTTGCTTTCTCCATGAGCATCTCTCTAAACTTCAGACAGGCCTTCCGTAGGATCTCTACATCTTTCACGCAATACAGTTCCAGCTCGCATTTAAAATCAAAGACATAATTTTCTTTGACCAACGCGTCATACCACTTCTAAATGTGCTCCTTTCCCTCAACTGACATCTCGCCGATGCCGTAGTCCTCCTTTGGCGGCAAGGGACCCCTAAACCCCGCGTTTTCTTTTTTATTGAAAAAATGGGGGAAATTTCCCTTGGCCAAAGACTCGTCCAAGCCAAATGTTTTAGGCAATTTGGGCAACGACATCGGGAGAAAGTTCAGTGAGTCAATAAAGTGGAGCGGGACGTAACGCATGGACATGTTTTTCCCACCGTTCATTATCAATTCTGGAGTCCATTTTTTAACCTCCATCATATACTTTAAAATAAAATCTCCATCATAGGATTTTGCGTTATGGCCGAGGAGGGTGATATCCTTAAATTTTGAAGCATTAATTTGTTCTATAAATTCAAAAAATAGGGCCATTGTGGTATCACCCTTGAATATGTGGGTCCTATCGCCTCCACATTCTGTGCAATGATGGTCATTTGCATCTATATGAACACAGGCCTTGCAACACGCCTGCATGACACTGAGGTTAGGTTCGTGCAAGTACGTGCTGGCCGCATCTTGAAGAAGCGTTTCTTGTCTGCATTCAAAATCATAGAATACAAACATGAAATTGCTCTTTTCCAGTGACGGCTTTGATGGGGCCTGCATCATATAACAGAAATGACCAAAAGGACGATGGGTCTCGCATACTCTAAAAAAACTCTCATAACACCTATGTGAATAATTTGATCTTTCCAAATTGAAAAATTGCCCCCATACCTCGCAAACATTTTTGACCTCACAGACCGACCTGTGACCTCTGAAAATCCGGGACGTTTATGGTTATCAAAGCACGTCTGGTTTGTGAACCATCGCACACAGTCTTTACAGACCACAGATCGGCCTCCGCTACAAACCGCTTTAGCGTAGCACCTTTTGCACGTGGATGCCAATTTGTGCCCTCTATTTGTGTAGAACGGCACAAGGCACTCACAGCAAAAGTACGAGCACTTAAATGGGGCTGTCAAGGAGGTTATAACATCAAAATTGTTTTGCTTGTTATCGTGAAAATACAAATCAATGTAGCCCTTAAACGAATGTTCGGAGGGATTGGGCCTCTCATATAAGACCTGTCTCCCTCTATATTCCCTGAACACCGCGATTTTGTATTCGGAGAGGTATGCTTGAAATTGTTTCAGCTTGGTTAGCCCATTATCTTTCAAAACATTCACACGAGAATAATGGCATAATTCCTCTGCTTCGTATTTTTGAATTTGACGGCCCTGTTTAATCTGTTTAACGATGTTTACGTCCAGGCATCCTGGTTCTCTTTTATTATCACATATAGCTTTGGCGACAACCAATGCACGGGCAAGACAAAGTGTCGCCATTTTGAATCGTAATGATCCCTTTGTTATTACGTCTATACTTGCTAGCGGGAGAGAGTTTATCACAATAACGTCCACTCCTGCGAGGTTCCTTAATGTGGCAGAGTTTAACGTACAGTTGTGCTGTACTCAAAAACAAAGTATTGCTTTGCAACACGTGACTTACGTTATCAAGCACCGCTCTAGCGTCTAGCTGGTCTGCTCACCTAAATGAAACGTACACAGGGCTCAACGTAGAGTCAGTGCTACTCAAAAGCAATCCGACGTGGTCATCGGCGCTAACGCCATGGTCCTGCAGCCGATGGAGCAAATTAGTAATTTGTTCTTCAAACCAGCTTAATGTGTCACGATCGCTTGCTGGAGCACCAATATGTACGGTAATTTCTCTACCAGTATAAAAGAAACGCCTCAATCGTTTAATCCTCTCCTCTACGATATGAAGAGGGACGCCATTTGACAATGCTCCACCTACCTGATTTACCGGGCCACTAATTCCCGGTTGAGGGGCCGAAGACAGTCCCACTTTGGACCGCTCCACGATCCCCATCTGCCTCGCCGCAGCTTGGGCTCGAACACCGTCTCCCTGTCTTGGTGGCGGTGCTCCTGCGACTGGATGAAGGGGACTAGTAGCCAACGGCTTTGGGATGACCGTACCTCCATTTCCGGCCTCCAATTCAACTATAACATATGTCAAAGTAAGCACTGTTACAAACATACGTGTATTTTTTTCTTTAAAATGTATAATACTTTCGGTATAATATAATATGTTACATTTTTTCCCTAAACATAATTGCTTTAGCTGAAACCTACATTCACGGTGTTTAGCTAGAAAGAGAGAGCTACACATATAGGCTATTTTCAAACTAGTGGTTACTTGTAGACTGTACTTACTTATCAGCCGGTCGATGACGGACAAATCTGTCCAAACAGAGGGGGGCGCATTTCCGCCAACGTAGAGGGGCGCCGGCGATAGGGGCGCAGGCGAGAGGATACTGGGGCGGGCCTGAGGACGTCAGCGGCGTCGTGCGTGGCACCGACCAGTTAGGGCGCCTCCTGTGGGGTAGATGTCGCCACCCCAATCGCTATGCTGCCCAAAAGCCCTCATCCAAACCGTATGGATCCCAGTAGTCATAAATTAAATAAATGCATATTAATTACTATTTACAGAAAATAAAAAAACACTGGCAAGTCTATCGTAGGCCGCTAATTAATTACCCATGGACCAGTCACCATCCGCTCTTTAAATCCCGTCTTCCGTAAACTGCACAAACTGGTCCAGACTATTGGGATCCACAGGTTGCACCGCCACGCCAACGTCATGGGCTCATCATCTAACAAAGAAGTAGAGAATACCGCTGTACACCCTGACATGATAATCAAATAAACCATTAAAATATACAAAACGAATTAAACATACCCGAATCTATCCAGTTTTCCAGAGCGTCAAAACTCATCTTGATGTTTATGTGATCCAATTACAATTTGAAATGATCGAATGTAATGATTTGGGTTCTATTTATACCCATCTCAAAGGAGTTACCGGCTGTAATGACCTAAATACTGTAATGTGTCTCTGTGCATGCGCAAACCGAATCAAGTCTTTGTAAATACCGTTATCTATTAGAAACCTTCTACCCGTCACTGGGTATGGATGTGTCTTGTCGCCGCTCTGTTCATGGATGGTGGAACATCGTGTGTGTGTGTGTGTGCTGTCATAGAACTGGGAGTAGTTTTTTTCACTCTCTATCTAGGCATATGCCTGTTCAAACTTCCCAACAGCATAATTAGTGTTTATACACATAATCAGAGCTGGTAGTAAGACGTGGTGATTGAATCACGGTCTACCCGTATTCGACAGTCTAGAGGGCGAGATTTGAACCCAGAATTTCCGTCTACGGGCAAACCAATCTTACGTCGCGCACTCCATGATTCAGATCTATTGAACAATTGTTCGATTATTACGCTAATGTGATTGGTGGCAGGAAGATTAAACGTATCCGAAAAAAACCCAGCCTCAATACATCTGACAGAGCCCTGGGTCATTGACCTCAATATCTATTCCTGTCTCAACGAATCTTGTAGGGCCGACATACTGGCGCCAGGGAAAACCCCGTTTCCCGGGTCAATGACCTCAATATCTGTTCTTGTCTCAACTCGTCTTATCTGCCCGCCAACCTGGTGCCAGGGAAAACCCATTGCCCCGGTCAATGACCTCAATATCAATTCTTGTCGTGTCGGGCGACATACTGGCGCCAGGGAAAACCCAGGGGGTTGCGACACACTGACCTAGTTCACGATCTATTCTTGTCTCGTGAGCCATCAAGCTGACGACAGGGAATACCCCGTTGCCAGGGTCAATGACCTCAATATCTATTCTTGTCTTGTCGGGCCGACATATTGGCACCAGGGTTGCGAAGTAGGAGGGGGTCTCAAGACAGGAGATCCAATTATCACACTCTACCACCAGCAGCCATAGCGTGAGGTTCATTGTTGGGCAGTCCTGTAGTGTCTTGTGGCGGAGGAGTCAATGTTCATTCAACATAAGACAGCCATAGTGCGAGGTTCGTGCCGAAACGTCACGGACCGTTTGCTCACCCCAACCAATGAATAAAAACTCCAACACCTCAATCCTAGCCAATAATTAATTAGCATAAGTCAATTAACAATCATTAATCATTAAAAGTCCGTCAGGAGAGGTTCATTCCGACAGGGCCTTGTGACGGAGAAACCAATGTTCATTCAACATAAGACAGCCATAGCGCGATGTTCTAATAAACAAATCAATGACTAAAACTCCAACACCTCTATCCTACCCATTAATTAATTAATTAACAATAATTAATAATTAATCATCAAGAACCAACATGTCCTGGGTTGGGAGGTTAGGGCTGTAGGGGAGGGGCGGGAGGAGGGGGAAAGTAGGTCAAGGGGTGGGGGGAATAACGGTAAATCATACAGATGTGGAAAGTAGGTCAAACTGGACTATCCAACCAGTATCAATACTCTCATCATCCTGACTTCATTAAATTATTTATGTATTAAAGGGTGTAAATGTAACCTTAATTAGGAAGAAGTCTCCGTTGGTTGTGTTGGCAGCGACCAGCAAGCTCCCGGACAAGGTGAACTGAACATCCTGTATCTCCCACGCACACAAGGACACTTGACACAGAATTTGGGGGCTTTCGGGACAGTAGACATTCAGGAAGTCCACAACACCGTCACACCTCCCGAGCGCGATGTATGGCAGTTTCGGGCTGGAGACCATGCACAAATACTTCGCCTCCAGGCTCATAGCCCCCACCTGCAAGTGCCAACATATGTCATCACAATACACGCAGTATCATAAGAACGGCTACGAGCTCATCAAAAGTACAATATTATTATTTTACTACAAATGGTTTATTTATGTAATAATAATGTGTAACATTCCCAAACAAGAATAAACGTGACTATTTGTTATCAATATAAATTAGATATCCAGGACTGTATTTGAGGGGTAGCGTCATACTCGCGTTATCTTGGGCTGAAGTCTCTCAACATAAGACATCAAGGAATGTTTTTAACAATAAATCACTCTCCACGCAATTTAAAGGGTTTTAAACAATAATATTAAAAATAATAATTAATAATCGTTGATGAACAATACAAAAAATACAACATCAGACAGTTTGGCGTTTACAAGAGCGTCGGGCTACAAAAGTTTTGAAAGGCGCGCTAAGTTAACACTGAGCTCAATAGTTAGTATAGTCTCTAAAAACAAATCACGTAGTAAGTGTTGAAAATTCTAACCATCGCCCTAGGTCTAACTTACATGTCCACCGGTTGTTTTATCCCAAACGTCCAATATTCCATTCGAGCCGAGTGTCGCCAACATTTCACACTGAGGTTTTATCAAGCACACGTGCGTGAAACTAGACCCGTAGTTCTGAACTCTCTCGAACGTGGGCGTCAACATCGCCGGCATGTACTGATAAAGCTCCCCCTGTGCAACACCAAAATGAAGAAATGGATTTCTCATACAGCCATATTGTTTGGTAAGTTGTTCTTGGATACAAATACTATTCTATGTTGGGGACTTGGACTAAGTGACAGGATCTTCTAGTCTGGTTTTACCTATGAAGGGTGCTGACATTAGTAATATGCAGAGGAAAATTTGTTTAAAAACCACTGACAATGCACGTTGTATATTTAAACGATATAATAAAGTAATACAGTAAGGTATTGATGATATATTTCCCTGAATACTTATCAATCTATATAATTATAAACAATACATACCCTATCACTTATTCCAATAAGGTATTCCTTCAAAGAGCAGGCTTCCAGCTTGACCAACTGTTTATCCAAAAGTATAGACCATGTCTCCTTCCATACCTTTGAAGTTCGTTTAAAATGCTGGAAACAAATGACTGGTGTGAACATCTGTGTGACATATCGCCGCAATAGTACTTCGCACAAAGTTGTCAACTAATTGATAGTAGCACAGATGAATTGGAACGTCGTGTTTATTTTATTTTTACATTTTGATAAGATAAACTTGTGTCATCGATGGTTCTACTCTTCAAAAACATTAGGTTTAAGGATACATAAAAAACTAGGACAAGATTTTTTTCATTTAAATGTTATTAGGCCTACTTTAAAACTATTTGTTATATTATTTACTTGAGATGTGGTGTTTTAATATATATAAATTTTAAGAATCAAATAAATAGCCAACGCTATTATTTATGCTTTTAGTGAGGATTACGCCATCTAGATATCAAATTCTGAAAATTTAAAAATGACACCTGGATACGGAAACCGAACCCAGGACGTTTGGCTTGGTACGCCATACTCGGGGACAATTCCTGGTTAGCTCAGTGGTTAGAGCATTGGTGTACTAAGCCAAAGATCCTGGGTTCAATTCTCATATCCAGGTGTAATTTTTCAATTTTCAGAATATGATATATAAATTTTCTTTTATATATTTTGAGGCTAAAAATTATACTTGTGTTTATATTTAATTTCAGTATGTAGCTTGATTTTATTTGATTCACTTTTATCTAATGAAAGTAATGTTCAGCTCAGAAACTACCATAGGATTTAACAAAAGAAAAAGATTTCCATAATCATGAATTAATTACTTTTACCTGCATTAATATATTAATAAATGTCAGCCCACTTTTCCTACAAACCTACAACATGAATACCAAACATTAAGAACCATACATATTTTATAAATAATAAGTATTATATTATTTATTGATCATGCTATATAAATGTGATGGGCTAAAAGCCCTTAGAGATTATATATATTCATATATATATATATATATATATATATATATATTCATATAT
>CABFOV010003806.1:44520-60695 GCA_902141375.1 Timema poppense | reverse complement strand
CTCCATAGCCCACGATGGAGACTAGCAGAGCCTGGTGATAAAGCCTTATGCACCTCATAGGTAGCATAAACCTCTTATTTCCGGTGGAGGCCTGGCATTCCTCACATTCACAAGTTGTGCTTAATACACGCCTTGTCAGAGGGGAAGGAAGGGTTTGGCAATCAGATAAATCTTTGCCGGGACCGAGGATTGAACTCCGGTTGCCAGCATAGAGGTCTGAAACCTTACCCCTAGACCACCAGATCACCACGTGATCTTAATAAATCACACATTTGTAGCCAACTATTTCCGTACGTCCATCATAGACTCTGCCTTAATTTATGAGTGAAGAATGACCCTGGGCACGGGACGATTCCATAATAGCTCAGTGGTTAGATCATTGGTGTACTAAGTCAAAGGTCCCGGATTTTATTCCCTTGTTCAGGTGTAATTTTTAATTTTTCAGAATATGAGCTAAACACCTAAGTCAAAGGTCCCGGGTTTGATTCCCTTGTTCAGGTGTAATTTTAAATTTTTCAGAATATGAGCTAAACACAAAGTTTTATCCTGATCGGTAAAATAGTTTAGGCTCTACTTCGAGGTACAGACAAATCAAAGTGCAAAAACAACTTTTTCGGATTTGGGGGAGGGGGGATGGGGTGGTTATGAAACGTCGAAATTCTTCAAAATCTCGAATTAGATTTTTTTGATGATCACAATACTTTCTCTACCTGTAAGGTAATGAGAAAGTAAAAATAAAAACTTTTACGGCATACACATTGATAACTTTTTACTGTATTTTAAAGATATTGGATAGGTATTAATAATCTAAAAAGGGAACGCTACAGATCACTTGACTCGACGTATTTAAACGTGAAATTAGATCTAGTAAATTTTCTAGCTCTACTTATGGAAATTGGACTCTACTATACCGTTGTTCGCTGACAGCTGTTTTTAAACTCCCTTTCAAATGAGTTCTTGATCAAATTAAATACTGAAGTGAACTTCATCTGTTGAGTTGCGCCCTTAACACTTTGGATAAAAGGTTTAATATTATAATAGAACAAAATTAAAAGCTGATACCTTTCATTACTGTCCAAACTAAACTCTGAGCGATGCAGCTTTAACAATAGCAGAAGTTATAACACGTATTGTATTAAAAGTTTCTTAAACATTCTTAATAAAAAGTGCGATGTTTTCTGACTCGGCTAATTTCATATGTCCTCCACAACTTGTATTGTTTTCCAACTGCTTTGTAATTTTCTGGTGACGTTTAGACATCTAGAAGTTGGGCCTAGGTCCTACACGGTCCAACTAATTAACTTCATCGCAACAACTCTTGGAAAGTGAAGCATTTTCACTTTAGTTCAAGAGTTAAACGCTGGAACCTGTAATTAACTAGGGAATATAATAACTAACCTCACTTAACACTATAATTTATCTCAAGGCAGTTTTAATATAGGTTGCCTTTCAAGTTTATTTAGGACGTAAGAGGTTTTAAAAATCACGCCTTTCGTTGCTATCACCTTTAATTCCTCGGCAAAAGTTTTGATTTTAAAATACATTGGTGTGACTGGATGGTTGGTGTTGGATAATTAAAGTTTAATTTTACTCTTATAGTATTCATAACAATTTGAACTCGCTTTGAAAGGAATAAAACAAAGTATAATCATAGCTTCATTATTCACCATCGTGTGAAAGTATTTATTTCAAAGATTTTTTTTTACCGTGTCACACATCTTACTATCCAGCCGAACTATCTGCATATTCCCACTGATGGAATAAGAGAAAAGAAGGTAACATGCT
The DNA here is from genome assembly GCA_902141375.1 of Timema poppense. Taxonomy (NCBI): domain Eukaryota; kingdom Metazoa; phylum Arthropoda; class Insecta; order Phasmatodea; family Timematidae; genus Timema; species Timema poppense. Next base: position 58,910 of record CABFOV010003806.1, on the reverse strand, counting down.
AGACGAAATGAGTCCGCGTTTATGTGAAGAGATAATAGGAGACCATTATACCTCAATATATTTGTCTTATGCTCTAACTTTGACCTTCCAGCCATCGGTGATCCAGACTAAATGGAACTGATATTGTATTTGCTCGCGTGAATACTGGTCCGTGCTACTTTTTGTTATTTTCTAATAATCAGGCCAAACATATAATACAACTATAATTATTTTCTTCAAATGTTTTAAGCGTACATTTTAACCTCACAGGTGGTCACGTGGTGTAATTTGTCAGACTAACAATTTACTTTAAGCTATTTCCTGTGACAGAAATAATGATGTAAGAATCTTAGTCAGGTGTACTGAAGGATTATTTTCTACTTGTGATTATCACAGTTGTTTTCCCATCTTCTCTCCAGTTTAATCAGGGTGTATTTCCTCTAAGTTATGCTCTCCATCCCTATTGCTTAGAGTGAATCATTGATAGTTTTGTTCTTAAACTCAAAAGTAAAGAAATAAAACCACGTACATCGGTGGGCAGATGAACTAAACGCAAAGCTCGTATGGTGTGGTCTGGTTTTCTAGTGATGGAAAAGTTGGCGTTCGAATCTTGGTTGTGTGAACTGAGGGTGTTTTATTAAATGGTTTCTCACCCTACCTACACGCAAATGAGAATACATTTCCTCCTAAATCTCAAAATAGCAGTAAGACGCGGTACAAAAAAAAATTAGAAACGTAAAAAATTAAGTTTAAACGGTTTTTGGGTTGTTATCAACTTTTAATCGCTACCATCAACTCTGAATCACTGTGATTAACTCTATAAACTCTGAATCGCTGTAATAAATTTTGGATCGCTGTCATCAGCTCTGGATTTCCATCCTCAGCGCTGTATTGCTATCATCAAGTTTGGACTGCTACCCTCAGCTCTGAACCACTGTCATCAGCTTTGAATCACTTTCATTAGTTTTGATCGCTATCTTAGTTTCCGAATCGCTATCAACTCACGTCCGTAGATTTCATGTGAAATCCAAATCCCTTGTACCTCACCTGATTTCACGACACATGAAAAATAAAATCAATTTCAGCTGAGGCTTGAACCCGATTATTTCAGAAGTGGTTATTCTATGTTTAGCCCACCCATTAAATATCCTGCTTTTCGCAGTAGTCCCTTCCGCCCGGGGTATTTAAAACAAAATATATTGTTTTCTGTTATATTGTCAGAAAAAACTTAGACTCAATTTAAAATACAGTAGTTAAAAAAATGCTTGTCTAAATTATTGTAGGACAATACCCATAATTATGTGGTCAAATAGCTGCAATACACACTGAAATGGAGTAAAGGAGCTATCTTGTCCTCTGAAATGGGGTCAATTAACCACCAAGCTCTCTGGAAGTTGGTCGAGTAACTACCATGATCACTGGAATTGAGTCAGGAACTACCATTCTCACTGGAATCGAGTCAAAGAACTACCATGCTTTCTGGAATTGGGTCAAGAAACTACCATTCTCGCTGCAATTTTTTTCGAAGAAATACAAAGCTCACTGAAAGTTGGTTGGAACTATCATCCTCACTGAAATGGAATAAAGGAACGAGCAGCTACCAAGCTCACTGGAATGGAGTCAAGGAATTACCAATCTCGCTGGAATGGAGTCAAGGAATTACCAATCTCGCTGGAATGGAGTCAAGGAATTACCATTCTCGCTGGAATGGGGTCAAGGAACTATCGTGTACGCTGGAATTGGGTTTAGGTACTACCATGTTCGCTGTAATGGGGTAGAGGAACTACCATGCTCACTGAAATTGAGTTGAGGCTCTACCAAGATCGCTAGAAGCTGGTCACAGAACTAGCGTGCCCACGGACAGGTGGTTAAGGAACTACCAAGCTCAAGTTGGTCAAAACAAGAATCAGATAATGTAAATGACAGAGCTTGAACCTGTTCGTGGCTTAGATTCAACGCGTGTTAGTAACTTGTTGGGCATGACGTGCCAGGGGGCATATTGGACTAGCCCAATATTCACAAGGTTGATAGCCATGCTCTGTGGCTCACCCATCATCTTCAGACAGGGCTGAAGCAACTAGATTATGTTGCCACTATCTCCCAAGGTTGATAGCCGTGTTCTATGGCTCATCCCATCATCTTCAGACAGGGCTGAAGCAACTAGATTATGTTGGCACTATCTCCCAAGGTTGATAGCCATGTTCTATGGCTCATCCATAATCTTCAGACAGGGCTGAAGCTCTTATGGATGCTCTGTACTTCATAAAGTTTCATTTATTTGAGCCCGTGCATTATTAAAAAAGTAGCCGAATACAATATTCTCATATTTTGGAAAAAAAAACACGTTGGGGAAGTTAAAAAATAATATATTCATACCAATAATTTCCATTGTTTTGGAAAATGTTCATTCTTATAATAATATTTTGGTAGAGTTTTAGAATGTTGGGGTTGTTTTTATACTGGTCTGAGCATCGGGGCACATACATGATCAAAATCCGTGCAAACACGGGGTTTTAGATAAATATACAATTTTCATATCTGAAATCAAATTAGTCTCAAATGAAATTCAAATAACGTTACCCTTCAAATGGTTTATCAAACAAATGTTTTATCAGTATTTCTACCGGTCGCATTGGGTCCCAGATATATTTTCACCCACCTTCTCTTGGCTTCGCTGTGTTTTAAGTAAAGATTCGACCCCCTTCTCCAAGTTGCAATGGGCCCTAAATAAATATTATTAACTTAATTATGTATACTTTGACTCATAAGTGAGGAGCATTTAGGAAAAACCACCCTCAGTACACCCGACCGAGATCGAACCACGATCTCGACGTCATCGACAGTCTAGTCTTTCGCAAGGGCGGCCACCGAAACGGGTTCCTACTATTTCATTGTCTCAGCCGATTCACATAGCTTTTTTTTAGCATCACGTTTCACTGCTCGTTCGGGTAGTACGTATATGCTTTACTAATAACGTTAATATGTAAGAGGCTAGGAAGGTGGAATTTAGAGGAAGTGTATCTTCATCTTCGTGGATAGAGAGTGAAAAATAATATAGTTAAAACACTTTAAGTACATCAGGTTGAGCTCGAATCTCGATCTTTTCTTCATCGGCGGTCCAGTCTAGTCTACTGCGAGAGTAATAACCTAGACCATTCGACCATCGAAGCGGGTCACATGCTGTTAATCACTAGACACTTTTCTATATTTTCAGAAATAAAATGGTTTATATTTTCAGATTTTTTTAAACATAATTTAAAAAGCTGAAATATACACAATATCAAGGAACAAAATTTCAAATTTGTCAAATTTGCCGTTTCCGAAGAAGTTAAACTTTTCTCCCACAACGGCATGCTGTTTCCTCCCAAGATGCCTGCCACTGCTCCCAATGTCCCCCACCCTATTTACGCTCATTGGAATCTATTTAACAAGGGTCAGTTTTCAAACATACCCCAAACAAATATGCTGCAACTTACAATTTATAAGAAACTGGACTTTCTTTTTCAGCAGAAAATCCTTACTGCATGAAAAAGAGAGAGGTCAAAGACAAAATAGGCGCACGTTAAAGCTCTTAGTCATAAAATAGGCATAAATCAACAAAATAAGCAATTACAGGGAATATAAAATTTACATAGTGTACTACGAAATACATATATATCCCAACTGCCTATATTTTACATTTAAGGAAATGAGAAGGCAAATAGACTAAATACAGTCCCTAAGCATTAGTCAAGCTTGGACAACTTTATGTTGGTTGTGTTAAGTCCTGGGTAAAGATTCGACCACTTTATCCTGCTGCGCTATGCCCTTAGTAAAGATTCGACCACTTTCTCCTGGTTACGTTAGGTCGCTGTTTATACAGGTGCGGACTTCTTCACGAGACGTCCTGTATTCTACTATTGATTATGTCATGAAAGATATCGCTCCTGAGCTGGATGTGCTCGCTGAAGCACATCATTTCAAATGTGTCATTGACAAGAGACAGACCAGAATATGACTGCACCTTATGGCCGTCCGACGTCACAAACTTAGTGATTATATTATATGTTTGAAAAAACTGTTATAGTTTATCTATACTTCAACATGTGATTGATTTAATTACTTCTGATATATATCAAGCGTAGGTTCTAATCTACATTCAATTAAATACATGATTCTTAACTTTACACCTAATCATAATGGTTAAAAAACAACAAAACTAAACCTTCATAATCCCTAAACCATTATTGTAATAAGGACATAGGCGTATAACCAGAATGGGTAGTAAGACGCAATGCTAAATTCAAAACAAGAATACATAAAACTTAATGCAAACATTAAATACTCTACATATTCCAAGATAAATTATATTAAAATATTATATCTAGACTATAATCTAATTTACATTTAAGATGACACTCTACTATGAGGTTGGCGCTGTATCTAATTATGAAGATTGGGGTTATAATTTTATGCAGCTGACAAAGACTACATATTATTTTTAACGTTCACAGCTATCTGAAACCTTATCTCAGTTGGTGGCTTATCAGCATACTGAGTTAAGGGTCCCGAATTTAGCTTCATGGCATGTCCGAAAAATGTATTATTGGTAAAATGTGGGTTCTCACTTTCACAGTGATAAATCAACGGCCGGGGGCTGGGTATTGTGTCTGTTATAGAGTTAATTGATATACAAGTCATGTCCTGGTATAATCAGTCGGTTCAGAAAGTGCAAGTTGATATTGATATTTAGCACCGCGTCTTACTACCCGTTCGGGTTATACGCTTAAAGTACTAATTACTCTAATGGATTAGGAATCGGGAAGGTTGAATTAGAGGAAGTGAACCTGCATTTGCTTGGAGGGAGAGTGGAAAACCATTTAGGAAAAACCACCCCCAGTTCACCCGACCGAGATTCGAACCTTGATCTCCCCGTCCTCAGCAGTCGAGCAGCTCAACATGACTAACGCGTTAGCCAACTACGCCACCGAGTCGGGTAAGTGCAAGTTGAATATCTCAAATAAAATATATTAAAAAAAAAAAATCATATAATAAAGTATTTCAAAAATTTCTCGTACATTTCACGTCACGGACAAGTCTTGCATTCGTAATTAAATTGAATTCACATTCACGTGCTCCGTAAAAGCTACCAGCATATTTTACTCAATTAGGCTGGAAATGAGAAAGGTAAAGTTGAGAGAAAATGTACCCGCATTGGCATGGAGGGAGAGTGGGAATATATTTGAGGAGAAAAGCACCTCAGTTCACCTGGATCCGAACCTGAACTACCCTATCACCGACAAATCAGACAAGACTGGCACCCTTCTCTATGTGTCAACTGGTGTGGTATGAACTCTGGTTGGTCAAACGCTGTTTTTTTACAGTATAATCTTTTGATATATTTATACTTGAATATTGTTCTCTGATGACATATATTTACTTGCGAGGTTAGTGGTTGATCTCCAGGGGTCTTTTATAGTCTGCTTTAGATAAGAAATAACTTTTTTTGGCAGTTATAAAAGTTACTAAAACAATATTTTATAGAGTTTGTAGTCAAATCATGTGATCTGAAACCGATACGTTTCGCAGCTGGTATTAATACCTGAACAATAAAAGTATTATTATTATTATTATTAGCACCGCGTCTTACTACCCGTTCGGGTTATACGCACTTACGCTAATGTGTAATGGTAGGGTGATTGTGAGATGAAATGAGGGACCTACAGCTTAACGTGGAATCCGAACCACGGTGGAGGCCTGGCATTCCCCATATTCACAAGATGTCTTGTCAGAGGTGAAGGAAGGGTTTGGTAATCAGATAAATCTGTGCCGGGACCGAGGATTGAACCCCGGCCGCCAGCACAGAAGTCTGAAACCTTACCCCTAGACCGCCAGGTCACTAATACAAAGTAAAATATTATCATTGTTGGCCGCAAAAAGCTATGTTTATATTTTATAAAATTTCCTTATAACCAGAATCCCAATACACCTCTTGTATCATGATATCCACAGTGGTGGCCTAGCAGTATAAGGCGTTGGACCCACAATATACGTTATCAAAGTTAGTGGAGAGGTCGGGATATGAATCATTGCTGGGTGACGCGGGAGTAGTTTTTTCATGTGAATTTATCGCCCCCGCTCTATGCTAATTTGGATGCGCTTCTTCTTATAAAACACTGCTCATCTCTTGTGTCAAGGGTGCCGTTGAAAAAAATAATACATCAGGGTGTTAAGAGTATGAACCCACGCCACACAGTACCGGAGCCAACGATTCTGCCACCCATGAAGATGTTTGCTGTGCAGTAGTATACGTGTGGGCAGCCATGGGTCGTTCAACTCAACCTGATACAACATGAGACCAAATAAGAAGTCTTTATTTTCTTCCCCTCCACAATAGATGCTCTTTTATTTAGGATAATTTTCTTGACGATAATTCAACTTGGAGCAATTTCAAGCGATACGAAATATAACAAGTATCGTGACAAATTGGATATATAATGGGATCACCACAATGTGATATTTATTTTATGTTTTGTATTACATTAATAGGTTGCTATTTAATGCGTACTGAAAAAACAATTAAATATATAATCTTTTAAATAGACCAAATAGGTAAAAAAAAATATTTTTTTACAAATAATAAAATATATATTTAATTAATTTTTTTGAATTCCCGGTTTTATAGTATTGGGTTGTGTTTACTACCAACTCTTAAGCGTAAGTTTTTCTTGTATCGTATCTTATTACTACCTGCTATGGCTATCAGCATATTAACATATCGGGTATGAGTTGAGAAGGCGGAATTAATTGGAAATGAACCCGTATTTGCGTTGAGTGGGAAATCATTTGGGAAAAATCAGCCTCATTACTGGGATTTGACCCACGATATTCTCATCGACGGCAGTCCAGTCTTTGGTGAGAATGACACCTTAGACTATTACAATTAAATTTCTAGGGATTTGAACGATAACGTTTTTGTTCACTGTGTTTTGCCATACTCTTTCCGAGTGAATGTTAGAACAAAATAATGTTCCCATTTTTACCCATTTAACCCTTACACTTAGATTAAGTCATTAGTATTTTTCTTATTTATTTTGCACCGCGTCTTACTACCCGTTCGGGTTGTACACTTAAGTACTAATTATGCTATTGGGCTAGGAATTGGGAAGGTTGAATCTAGAGGAAGTATACCCGCATTTGCTTGGAGGGAGATTGGAAAACCATTTGGGAAAAACCTACCCCAGTTCACTCGACCGAGATTCGAACCTCAATCTACCCGTGCTCGGCAGTATAGCTAGTACGAAACTACCGCGTTAGCTAACTACGCCACCGAGGCGGGTGAGTCATTAGTAATCTTGTGACTAGTAGGAAAGCTGTGCTTAGCTAAAATTGGGGATATCGAAAAAACAACAAAATTAAACCTTCATAATCCCTAAACCATTAGTGTAATAAGGACATAGGCGTATAACCAGAATGGGTAGTAAGACTCAATGCTAAAAAACCCAACAAGCATACATAAAACTTAATGCAAACATTAAATACTCTACATATTCCAAAATAAATTATATTAAAATATTATATCTAGACTATATTCCAATTTACATTTAGGATGACACTCTACTATGAGGTTGGCGCTGTATCTAATTATGAATCCCATGTACTTTTCAATTCTTCATTCTGACCAATTCTAGCGCATGTTTTAAATTATCCTCTTGTTATACTCATATCTTAATGGAACACGTATGTTACGAACATTAGTACAAATAAAATAGTTATGTCATATAGGATATTAATAAAATGAAAACCAATAGGTTAACTTATTAAATATAAAGTATATTTAACTCTGCAAAAATATGATAAATAGCTGCACCTTTGAACACTTTGACAAAGACAATCTCATCTTGTCCGATTTTTCAGTGACGAGGTTTGAGCTAGAACTACGGTCGGGTGTTTTAAGATGTTTTCCAAAATCACTCCTCTTCTCTCTCCTCAAAAATGTAGGTACGCTTTCTCTGAGTTCCATCCCCCTCATTCTTATCCTCATTAGGATAAATATGCAACTTGTCTGGTTTTACCTTTGATTGCTAGGTTGGGATTCAAATCCCACCTGAGTGTACTTAAATACGGGTGTACATCATCTATATTAGAGGTGGGCAATCTTTCTCTCCGAGGGCCACATGGCCATCTATGAGGTCTCTAGTGGGCTGCATGTGATAAACATCTAAATTTACTAAATAATGAACATTTTCATCAAAAAATACATGTATTAGTCATATAAATATACAACTTTGGTACACAAAGAAAGCAGCAAATAAAATCTTATATGTCATGACTCATGTTGCGCCTACCTAAATGTTGTTTGATAACTACTCAAACTGTTATCGTTAATGGGATGTACGCGACTGTCCAAAATCCTGCGGGCCGCACAAATTGACTTCGTAGGCTGTAGTTTGCCCGCGGCAGCTCTATATCTTACTTTCCTTATCCTTGTGTAAATATTCGGCTAGTCCGTTTGGGCAGTAAGACTCAGCCCATGGGTCAAAAAAGGGGGGGAGGAGGATTAATTTTGAAAACCACGCGTGCGTGTGCACCGTGGTTTCCGTGTCCCCGTTACTCGCAACGAAGTGGTAACGGCGCGTTATGAACCTGGTTGGCCTTGGCATTTCACTCGGGACGTGTTGTCCATGCTATATAGGGATCTTATTCCATCTGTTAATGCTATGTAGTTATTTGCGTACTAGTCACACCTCGCCAGTAAATGCCGTAGTAACTGAACGAAACCTATTAAGCGCTTTCATAATCCTTGATGCCTCGAGGGTTCTAAATGAGATTCAAGAAATTAAAATGACGTCATAGTTACATAACCTTATTTTTTAATCCATAAGTAAGAATTTATATGGCGTCTTACAGCCCGTCCGGGCTATAGGTATTTTAATTATGATAGTGGAGTAGGGATGAGAAAGGTAGAATTTAAGAGTAAATGTATTCGAATTTGGATTAAGGTAGAGTGAGTAAATATTTAGGAATAACCCCCTCAGTACACCTATATGGTATTCAAAACTCAATTTCCTTCTTATAAACAAACCATACTAAATAAAGCTGACATCCTGTCTGCGAGATCATCGTGACGGATAAAAATGGTAAAACTGTAAGTTTCAAAATGTATCTCAGTCGGGAACGTGTCCGCGGCTACCAAGCTCAGTGTCCTAATTTTGATTTGTGTCATGACAGAAAAATGTATTAACGTTGGAAATGGGTTTTCTTCTTTGACCGTATTGAATTAAGTGGACTGTATTTTGTGTTTGATCTAGAGTAGATGAAAGTTAATTTGCAGTTCATGTGCTAACATAAGCTTTGAGATTATAAAGTACATGCAAACACACATAAGAAAAGTAACGTTCTTGAAAGCCTTATATTAAAATAATGCAATAAAAAACGGAGTGGACCTACCTCAGTGATCGCATGGTCTAAGGCGTCACTCTCGCAGTAGACTGGACTAATACGGACGGGGAGATCTAGATTCAAATTTCTGTCGGGTGTATTAAGTGGGTTTTTTTTCCTAAAAGGTTTTCCACTCTCCTTCCACTAAAGTGCGAGTACACTTCCTTATCCCTAAAAGCGTTAGTGTAATTAGTAGGCCTATATAAGCGTAGAATCCGGACGGGTAATAAGACACGGTGTTACAAAAAAACACCAGAGTAGTATAGTTGAGGAATATAACCTCATTGTTTCTTAGGTGCCCCGGGCCTTACTACCCGTCCGGAATATAGATGAGCAAGTTAGAATTTATTGAAAGTGTATTCGCATTTTGTGGGGGTAGAGTGGGAAACCATTTAGTAAAAATACATTTAACTATACCCGACCCGGATTCGATCTCCTACCTCTTTATCACAATACAGCCATTCTAAACCAAGATGATGCCTTTGTCCGCGCACTTACCAATGCGGGGGTTGTCAATGTTTGAGTTAAAACACAAGTTCAAGCCTATATTTTCTAAACCTGCCATTGTGCTTTGATTTAACTATTTGAAATTGCAGTAAAGAATGCCTAAAAACACAAAGACTCGTTTCTTTCAAACATGACTACTAAATATCATCAATAAATACCCTTTGCATGGTATTTCTTGCACACAAGATTGTGTGTAAAAAATACTAGGTAATGACGTAATAGCTTTAATGTTAGAATTGGGGAAAGTTTGTGCTTTGGGTACGGCAGTGTTTTATTATGTTATCCATCAGTTCATGGCGCTAATCACCCAGACAAATTATTGTTATTTATACTGAAAAAACTTATGAACCGATGTGCCCACTTCCTCCTCTTTTTGGTTTTGTTATGAGGTATAAAATAAAACGCGTACTTTCTTCACTTAAACATTATGTCATCACACGACTTGGCTCTATCTTACATCTACTCAACACGCAACACCCGCACCAGCAGCCACGCGATCTGAGGTGTCAGACTTGAAGTGGATTGGACGGCAGATAACGCTGAGACGTAGGTCCGAGTCTCGATTATATGCACTGGGGATTGTTTTATGTTGGTGCATTTCCTTTATTTATCCTCGTTATCACTACATCTTGGATTAAGTTGTTAATAACCATGATCACTCCCTCCATCGGTAAATACGTGGACTAAACACAAACTCGTCAAATCTGGTTTCCCAGAAATTGGAAGGTTCAAATATTGGCAGAATATACTGAGGGTAAGTTTTTCTAGATAGTTTACCACTCTTCTTCCACACAAATGCGGGTACTTTCATCTAAATACTACTTACTCATCCCTAATCCCATTAGTATACTTAAATGTGGATAACTTGGATGGGTAGTAGGAGTAATTGAAAAAAACATCATTGTATTAAACATTCAAATGAAAGATCAACACAAATTACCTTGGACCGCACATGAACGTTGCAAGAGAAATCTCTCCTGCTTTGACAGTGCGTCACGTCCACATTTTCAACTTCATCTGTAATTGAACCAGGGGCTCTCCAAGCGAAACCTCTCGACGCTTTTGCCCATAGCTGAGGACCTTTAAGATTGAGTGGACACGGACAACAAATCTCCTACCCACTGACAAATGCCTGTTGAGTAAGACGTTTCTACAATTTGCGCATGCGCTGGAGAAGATGGTTACGTCATCATTTGTTCCGGTTGTTAGAAAGAAATTCCGTTCCGTTTTGATGCTTACGTTACATTAATAATTAGTTTTGTGACTGGAGGCAGAACCATTACAAAATTGTAAATGAATACAATATGGTCATTTAGACTTTAACGCTTAAATGCTAATTAGTTTAAATTTGATGAATTTTTTCTCAAACAAAAAATAACAGACTTGCAATAGTTAAAATTAGACCTATCGGCATACTCTACTCTAATTTTAAAAGAAAATACTACTATGAATATCCTTCACCTGTGGTCACACAGACAAAAGCGTCAGTCTCGTATATACTAGTTTGCCTGGGGAGGTCGAGTTTCGAATCCAGGCTGACTGTACCAAGGTGACTTTTTCTTAAATATGTAGTTTCACAATGGTTCCTCGGGACAAATGTTGAAAGCCACTAGTAAAGACCACAGAAAAACCTTCATGGTATAATTGCTCATTGATGTCTTATGAAAAATAATCTAAAGAAACAAAAATAAGAATCTTCACGCAATAACACTTATTTGTACATAAATAGTAGGCCTAGTTCATTACGTTGAGAGAGGAAATTAAAAAGTTATTTTGCTTATTATGGATGAAGGTCTATCAAAGCTTTGAATAAATACAAATTTTCCGAAGTTATTCTTTTTTTTTCACCATTCTTTTTTGATTGCATACAATTATTATTCTCTGTGGGTGTGAAACATGCTCTCTTACCTTTCATGACGAAAACAAATTTAGGGTGTCCGAAAAACAAGGTGTTTCGAAAGATATTTTGTAAAAAAAAAAATATATATATATATATATATAAATGGGCGAGTCTACTGGAGAGTGGAAGAGGTTAATTAATGATAAGTCACATACCCTGTACTCATAAAAAGATATTGTTAGAATAATCAAGTCTCGTAGATTACGGTGTGTAGGACATGCAGTGTTAATGGGAAAATCTAAAGCCTTGTTCAGGTTATTGACTAGCAAACCCAATTGGAAGCTAACATTGGGAATACCTAAACGTAGATGGTAAGATAACATTAGAATGAACCTGAAAGGATAATAGTCTATTAAGGTAGACTGAATGGATCTAATTCAAGATAAGGATAGAAGGCATAATTTTGTAAGCGTGGAATTGAACTTTCGAATTCCTAATTAATTCATTAGGGACTGTCAAAATTGTAAATTTACTCTATGTAAAGTAGCCTCAAAGTCATTTTAATCTGAAAATGAAAATTGATATTTGGTTTGCAATGTTAAACAGTGCCTAAATACGTAACTTATGGTAGGGTGGGGCTATTTGGGTCATTTCAAATTTAATTTAAGTCTTCACCTATAATATGCTTGCGAAACTTTTTTAACAGTTATTTATATCTTTATTCATATCTTCTGAACCATACCTAGAAATAGTTTTTTTGTAAAAAATCTAAGTAGGATATAATTAATAAAGAACATTATAAAGTGGAAATAACAATTTAGTAAAAACGTGGGGCTATTTGGATCATGAATGGGATTATTTGAATCACATATTTATTTTTATATTTTACTATGAGTATAGCCAGTTTAATTTTTTATTGAAGATTAAGTATTACTAATATAACAATTAACTGTTTATACATTCAAACACAGTATCTACTAAACCAAACCGAGACACACCGTTCCATCAACTAAACTTTCACTTAACTGTCTGAGGTGGCCCGGCAAAATACTGAAACCATTTTACCACCCTCCCTTCAAGATTACCGTTATAGGGTTAACCAGTTAGGTCAGTGTTTAACAGGGCTGTCCAATCTACAACTTACAACTATAGTAAATCTAAATATTTTAAACGAGACAGATAATATATCAGCGCTATTCTTCAAGCTTTGAGTACCAGTGAGACATAATGTGTAGTAGTTAATATATTTAATTTTTTTTAAAGATTGAATTCAAAAGTTTTTATTTTCTAATCCAACAACGACGATAGTTTGACAGCCTATAAGCTCATTCTACGAGGTTGTCAAAAAGCGATAAATAATTAATGGTATATTCTAAAAATAAATAAAAACGCAAGAAAATAATGATCCAAATAGCCCCGGAGGCAAACTATTTTTCAATATAAAATAACTCTATTTTTTCCAATAGAATACACTCAAACTTCTTGGTGATGAGCCCAGAAGAATAAGCTATAGGTTAAAAAAAATTACTTCGAAATCAACCACTATAAGAGGGTAAGACCATACAACGCAAAGACAATTATTTACATCACTAGGAAAAGTATGTCAATATCACTTCTATTGATCTTGTAAAACATTTTTTTTCAGCTATTTAAAAGTTTAAAAATTCTAATTTTTTCATACCAATTTACAGCCAGTAGATCATTCAGTAAATTAAAAGAACTAAACTTGAATAAATATGTGCAGAATAACTACGCAGTCGTTTGAATCCTTATTTTGATTCAAATAGCCCCTTGATCCAAATAGCCCCACCCTACCATATTCAAAATTGTCATAGCTGGTTTTGAGAAAATCGATTTTATCTTTTTTTGCTTCGGTAAAGTACCCTTAATTTTAAGGCTAGAATTCTAATTCTAAAATATTCTCTTGAGAACATAATGAAAACCTTAGATACCAAGTTTTAGCCCGATCAGTAAAATTATTTATTCGGCTCTAGTCTGAGATATATATAGATGGTGAGACAGATGGACAGAAAAATATATCAAATATTCGACTCCGTTAAGTTTTGTCCCCCGGTATATGCTATATGTGTGAAAAGTGTCGTATTTCTAGGTCATCTAAGTGTTTCTGCAGAGTTCGGAAAGACACACACACACACACACACACATTAAATATTTATATACAGAGATACATAAACCAAGCAGTCAACATCCAAACGTATACAACTGATGGTTTTTAAATAATAACGCAAATCTCTTCACCAGTAGCACTAGTGTTTCCAACCCTAAAGTTTCTCTGAGGGTCATTAATCTTCTTCTTTTCTCTTTATCTCCTATTACTAATATACAGGATCACGGTAGGAATTACTCTATGAAAGTTCTTTTTTCCTACCAATATCCTACTATATAATAGATTTCTGGTAGGGAAAAAGGCCTTTCAGAAAACAATTCCTACGCTGAACAGACTTAAGGAAAGACTGAATATAATCTTTTGTGTCCCACTACCTTGCTCATCTACTTCGTCGTAATAGTGCTTTCTAGCAGTGAGCTGTGTAGCCGATTTTAAATTTAAATTGGCCGAATATACTTTTGTTTATTTGCTAGCATGGTCTTTGAATTAATACATTCATCGTTAGATGGTCCCTCT
>CABFOV010003806.1:30620-43634 GCA_902141375.1 Timema poppense | reverse complement strand
GGAAGTCTCGAACATAGGGTTGTTTTCCTCATCTATGTGCAAATTGTTTCTGGGAAGTCTCTAACATAGGGTTGTTTTCCTCATCTATGTGCAAATTGTATCTGGGAAGTCTCGAACATAGAGTTGTTTTCCTCATCTATGTGCAAATTGTATCTGGGAAGTCTCGAACGTAGGGGCAGGTCTGTTTTCTTCATCTATGCTTCAATTGTCTCTCGGTATTTTCGAAAACAAAACTATTTCTTTCGTCTATGTTCAAATAGTATTTTGGAATTCTCGAAAGCAGAAATATTTCCACCCTCTATGTGCGAATTGTCCCTTGAAAATCAAGAACACATAGCTGTCTCCCCTCAACTGTTTACAAATGATCTCTTGGAATTATCAAACGCGTGGCTTTCCGCCTCAACTGTCTGCGAATTGGTTCTTAGAAATTGTCGAACGCTTGGCTATTTCCCCTTCTCAACGGAGGTGAACTGAGGTCACACACCACCCAACGGAACATTCCCGGTGGTGTTGAGTCACTCAGAATAATGTCCTCACTTTTTCAAACCGACCTCAAACACTCCCCTTGTTATAGATTGATTGGTGCTTTTGCCCGCTCGTCAAACACCCACTTAAACACCTAGTCACGCGCCGCGCCTCACACTCAGCTGTACTACATCTGAAGGGTTTTATGATTGAGTTTATGTTTGATTCTAATTTCGAGCAGTTCGTTTTCCACAAGGCTACTAACAAATTAATCTATGAAATAGGAATGAAGTCAGGTGACATTTTGAAACAACTTGGCACGTAGGTTTTTTCATTAATACGCTTAAAATTAGGGCTTAGCAAATTCATCTTAAAGTTAGAAATGAGAAGGGTAGTTTTAAAAGAATGTGAATCAGTATTGGCATGGAGATACGATGGGAAAACTTTAGTAATAAACATCACTTGGAAAATCATCTTAGATGCATCTAGCTAAAGTTCGAACCTTGACCTTTCAATCACCAAAAATCTTGTCTATTGAGAACGTAGCGTGAATATTGGGACATATTTTCCATGTTCTGAGTCTAACTGTCCGTTCAGGATAGATTACACAAATGAAGTAGGTAGAATTTAAAGGGAGTTTATTAGCATTTGTATGGAGGGAGTGTGAAATCAGTTTTATAATGGTTTTTAATTATTATGTTTAGCACCAATGTTACTAACGACTTAATTTAAGAGTTATAGACGATAAAGATTTCATAGAGGTAGTACACCTGCATTAGCGTGAATATAGGAGGAAAAAACACAGTGATACATTAAACATTATGTATGGAAAAAAAAAAAAGTTTATCCGAACGAAACTTGAACCTTGACCTCCCTGTCACCGGCAATTCAGTATATTATGTGCTTGGTGCATTTTGCTGAATGAACGTATTTAAATGTGTGTTCACACCCGCTATGTCTACGTCAACAAGCATTTAGCACCAGATCAGGTGCTGATTACGTGAAATACTTAAATTATGGCGCCTTCCGCATCGACATGGCTATTGAACCTTTGTTGGCAGTCGCGTGGTCACGCTCACCTTACGGCATATTCTCATTCCAACGTGAGCACAGTCATCTAAACTTAAGGTAAACATTCGTCCCAGACTTCCGGTCGCAGTCCACGAAATAAAACTTTTGTCCAGGACTGATTTAGTTCCCGATTTTGTACCCAATTTGCTAAATAGAATAATGAAATTTGAAAGAAGAAGACCTCTTCAAAATAATCAAGGTTTTGTCAAAATTATTTTTTACATATTACATTTATAGTTTTATTGACCTGCTTCGATGGCCTCATAGTCTAGGGCACCACTCTCGCATTAGACCAGACTTCCAAAGACGTGGAGATCAGGGTTTGACCCCGGTCGGGTGTACTGAGCATGAATTTTTCTAAATAGGTTTTCGCTTTCCCTCCATTCAAATGTTGGGCACACTTCCTCTAAATCCAACCTTCCTAACCCTAACACATTAATGTTATTAATAGATTACATAGGTGGATAATCTGAACGTGTAGTAATACGCGGTGCTTAAAAAAACTAGTTTCAGTGTTTAGGTTAGTTCACTTATTTCTTTTACAACATTATATCGCTTTCACTATGTACTGTACATAGCTACATTCCACAGACATAATTTATTGGCACTGTCCAATAAAACAAATATTAACAAATATTCATACACAAACACACACACATATATGTATTCCTTATCCCCTATCCCATTTTGCATGCAAGAATAGCTCGGGCAGGCAGTAAAACGTCTAGAATAAGCAGAATAAAAACCTGAGCTATGCAGAAGTATTTTAATTAGTGTTGCCTAAGAAAATACTAAGAAAAATTACAATTGTATTTATTCAATTTTTATTGTGAATTATTAAAACTAAAATAAACTAATGAAATAAAACATTTACAGGAACTTTTTTAATGCAAACTTAAGTTAAACAAATATTTCGAAACGTGCTTATTTTAGAAGACAATTTGGGTAGACAAAAAAGTACAAAGGATTTCAAATTTAAAAAAATAGAATTTAAGATTAATTCAAAACTATCTTGGGTGCCCTTGAGTACAACCTTTTCTGGGGAATGGAGGAGAGTACATAATTACGAGTTACATACCCTGTATTAACCACAAGACATTCTTATGATAGTCAAATCTCGCAGATTATGGTGGGAAGCACATGCAGCGCAAATGTACGAATATAGAACCCAAAGGGAAGAGACCATTGCGAAGACCTAGACAGGAGGATAACTTCAGAATGGACCTGAAAGAGATAGGGTGTAATGAAATGGACTGGATAGAATTAGCTTAAGAATGGATGGTGTATTTTTTTGCAAGTGCAGCAGTGAACTTTCGAGTTCCTAATGCCATAGAGTAAGTAAATTCAACCCGCTAGACTTAAACCCCGACCTTCTGGGTCAGTGACAATTTATTCGTACTTATTATTTTGATATCATATTCTGAAAATTGAAAAATGACACCTGGACTCGGTAATCGAACCCGGGACCTTCGGCTTAGTACGCCAATGCTCTTACCACTGAGCTATCCAGGATTCGTCCCGTGCCCATGGTCATTCTTCACTCATAGTATTTTAAGGCAGAGTCTAAGATGGACGTGCGGAAGTCGTCAGCTTATAAACATGTGATTATATGAGATCACAGCCATCAGGCTTCCACCCAGCGAATACACTCCCTATGCTCCCACGCTTTACCGTGTGTATTCGCTAGTGTTGTTTTACTGAACAAGAGCTAAGTTAGTAAGGCGGCTCAAAGCAGCGATTTAATGCTTATACTGTAAGGCCAATCCAAATGACAACAGTATCTAGATGAATAGATAATAACATATAGAGAATTAACTGTTGTAATTCGTAGGAAACAATTAATTCTTTGAATGGTTTTAAAAATTTGCAACACACATTGTATAAAATAATAAAGTGTTTATAAAATAATTTTGAATATATCATCCAAGTATTTTATCTAATAAATTATCATCGAGATTAAATAGTTTCTGATAAAACTAAACTTTTGATATTTTCTTTAAATCAAACTCTTTTGTCTTTTTACTTAAGGCTACATTCCTAACAGTCCTGCTTTGCCAATTTTTCTCAATTTACTTTAATTTACAAACTATGTCAAAATATAATGTAAGTACCTATTTGGCTCAGAAAAGGCTCCTTAATTTTAGGACAACTACAGCATCAAGGTCGTATATAGACAAAGCTAAACCACCATAAAAGTTAAATAACCTCAAAGTGTACATGGTTTTAAAATATACTTTATTATATCCCACCTTAAGGTCATGTGTTTTTCATCTATCTTTCTTAAGGTGGTAATGTAGGGAACGTGAGATAAGGGCAATGTTTTTGCAATGTTTATAGCAATTTCTTTTCGCCAAAATAAAAATGTATTGCTCCAGTAGAAAAATAAAGTTTAATTTTCTTCATATGGTATCAAAAGTTCTTGAAAAATCTGTCATAAGCATGAGGGCATCAGATGAGAAAACCTTAAGACAAAAACGTTTTTCTACAAAAATTGTAAAAACACTGCCCTTATCTCGCGTTCCCTACATTCTGACCTTTACAAATACATCCCCTAACCCTGAGATTCGATGTTATGGAAATTTTAATTTTTAATTGCCATTATTAGTTAAGATTTGGTGAACTGGCGGCCTAGGGGTAAGGCGTCAGACTTCTGTGCTGGGGGTCCGGGGTTCAATCCTTGGTCCCGGTACAGATTTTTCTGATTGCCAAACCCTTCCTTCACCTCTGACAAGACGTGTATTAATCACAGCTTGTGAATTTGTGGAATGCCAGGCCTCCACCGTGGTTTGGATCCCACGTTAAACTGTAGGTCCTCCATTTTTAACTCACAATCACCCTACCATTACACATTAGTATAAGTGCGTATAACTCGAACGGGTAGTAAGACGTGGTGATAATAATAATAATAATAATAATTAAAGTTAAGATTTAGTATTTTCTAATGCATTCTATTCCCAGCGCCTTCTCTAACCTCCCCCAACACACTATTTGATGTTATAATGCAATAGGATCTAGGTGTTAACTCCCCTAGCCCAACCCCGTCACCTAATTAGTAAGCCTCAAACTGCAAATACAGAACAACTTTTTGGAAAAAATTTCAATTTAAAATGTACCGAAGAATTTCCATCTATAGTAAGGCTAAGGATCAAGTGTTAACATATTGGTTGGCTGGGGAATTATCTATTGATTTCTACACCAGTAGGTAACTGCTCTACTGACTGAACTAATGGGTCCATCTAAACGCCAGTAGCTACAAACTATTTAAAAATATATATTTTTTACTGTCGAAGCCCACAATAGTGAGTGCATGAAATTCTTTCGGTTTGAATCCCAGCCGTGTCTATTAAGATAATTTGTTTCTAAAGGATTTCCTACTCTACCTTCACGCAGATGCTGGTAGACATATTCTAAAATTCTAACTTATCCAACCCATTGTAAATATGTGGGTAGATTGGACTTGTATTAAGACGTGGAGCACGTTTTTCCTAAATGGTTACCCCCCTACCTCCACACTCACATGTAGGTAAACTTATTCTAAAATTATGTATTTCTCATATACTTCATGCATGTAGTTCAAACTAGCAGTAAGACGTGGTGGAAAATTAAAATGTATTTTCCCTCTTCCGTGGAGAAAACGCTAAAAGCTCCGCCCACTCTAAATTTTCGACCCACTTTTAGAAATTACTTCAGGACCAAACACATTACCTAAGCTCCCCGGACCGAAACGTCTCCCATCAAGGTTGAGCCGTGAGGTCACCGCACAGTCTCCACGTTTTCTCATTACAGATGCAATTTCTCGCAACCACAAGAACTACTTCATGAGCGGTTTAAAAATAAAACACAATAATCTTACTGTTGTCCAGTAGGTGTGGTCAAGGTTACATGAGTTAAACTTGTGCTTACTCGGGTACAGTTGACTTAATGCGCCTTTTAAGGTAAGGAGGTACAAACGCCACAGCTTATTTATTTTTACCCCCGCGCTCTGCGTCTTACTACCCGTCCAGGCTACCCACATACACTATATATGTTTGTTTTTGTCACCGCGTCTTACTACTTGTTCAGATTATATGCATTTATGATAATTTACTCTAATGTGGTAAGCATGAGGAAGGAATCATTTTAGAAGTACATATAAATATTACGGGTCTGAGCTAAATCATTTTAGCCCATTTTTTGTAATGATTAGCCAGTACTAATGTACCGTTGGCCAAGGGAATTCTGAATATACTAATCGTACATCCTTTTTCCGTGGAGGCTCTTTCCATGTCCCGATGAGATGGGGTGATGGTGATAGTGATAGTGAGTATGAGAGTCTGGAACCAGTAGAATCACTTAAACCTAACTTAAGCCTAACTAACCGCTTGGTGACAGTTTGGATAGTTCCCCTTTCGGGAAAAATACCCAAAGTACCAGACGGGAATCGAACTTGTAGCCTGGTGCACTGACCACTACACAATGGGGGTGGTTTTTTGGAGGTAATCCACTTGCATTTGCGTTGAAGGAGAGTGGGAAACCACTTAGGGAAAACCACCTTCAGTAGACCCGACCGGGATTCTAACCCCGATTTCCCCGTCTTCAGCAGGTCAGTCCAACACGATAAGTGACTCCTTAGACTATTCGGCCATCGAAGCGGGCCATATGGTATATAAACAAATGGGCTATAATTGAGTAAGATAGACTTGAGAGGAAATCTAACAGCATTCACGCGGAGTGGGAAACCATTTAAGAACAACTCCCTCAATACACCCGTTGTGTATTAGAACTACATCCTCTCCATCACTGACCAATCAGACTAGATTATGCAGACGCCCTTACCTACATGCCTATCGGTGAGGAATGTAATATTCTTGGAAACAAATCTATGTCGACACGCCACTAACCACTACATTTGACTAAGTATTAGTATTAATATTTCTTAACCTTCAAAGTCATACATTTTAAATCCAAATATAGTTTTGATAAGTTTCCGTGTTTAAATAAGCTACAATCGTCCATAAATTTCAAGGGTATGTTTGTGGTTTATCATTGAAATAGATTATTTTCTTTTCAAGGGCTTAACATTCAGTATGTATTAAGTTTAAAAAAATATAATTATAATAAAGCTTGCGTTCTATATCTATGGGAAAATTTAAGTACTGCAAAATGCAAATGCATCAAAAGAAATACAATAATATCCCAATTAATTTAAACTTTATAAAATGGTCATAATTCTGTAATTATTATGACTATTAAGTTTTTATGAACACATTTTATTTTATGCATACTGCTATGATATACAAATATGCAAGTTTCAATAAATTGTATTTTGGAAATTTGATTTATAAAGTTATTTTATGAGCTAAAATCTGAAAATTAAAATAAGCAACTTGCATTAACTCTTAGCTCACAAAATCAATTTTTAACTAATTCACTTTAGTCTTATGTTAATTTTCCTTGGCTTCATAGAAAGTTCATTGAGAACTTCATCATCCCCATGGGAAAAAATCAAATCTGGCCAGAACTGGTCCATATCTGGACTAGATATGCCCATAACTGGGGCAGATCTGGCCAATTCCAGTTTTGGGCCAAATCTGTAATTTTTTTGACATGGGTCCGTAACTGACAGCTCTGGATGTATGTATATGAAGCTCATTAAACCTGTCGTCATTTGTAGGTGGGTAGCGAGGTCTGGGGGGGGGGGAGTTCAACCCTGCCCTCCCCTTGGCTGCGCCAGTAAAATGAAGGCCTATGCAGGTAATGATTGCTATGCTTATACACTATTATTATTATTATTATTATTTCCTATCGCGTTTGGCTTGCAGGTTTAGTTTGAATCCGGTAATTTTTTTAGGAATGAGTAAGCTAAAATTGTATAGGAAATGTACCTGCGTTTGCGTGGAATGATAGTGGTAAAACATTCAGAAAAACACCAGATCTGTCCGTCACTGGCAAACCAAACCAAACAAACATGAAATTTATATCACGTGCTCAGGAGTGTATCTATTTTATTTATTTATCACCGGGTCTTACTACCTGCTCGGGTTATACGCATATAATACATGAAATGATATGATAGGATATGATATGATACGCATCTGCGTGAGTGGAGGGTGGGAAATCATTTTAGGAAAAACCACCCTCAGTAGACTCGACTGAGATTTGAACCTCGATCTCCCCGTCTTCAGCAGGCCAGTCTAATACGAGAGTAACGCCTTAGACCATTCGGCCACTGAAGCGGATAAAATGTTATCAATAACAAATTGAATTTGGTGGTCATAAATATTGAGAGACAATATCGCGATACACACCCACCTCGGTGACGTAGTTAGCTAATGTGTTGAGATAGACTGCTGAGGACGGGGAGATCGAGGTTTGAATCTCGGTCAGGTGGTCTGGGATTTTTTCCTAAATGGTTTTCCACTCTCTCTCCGCGCAAATAAGCGTTCACTTCATCTAAATCTAACCTTCCCAATTTCTAGCCCATTAGCGTAATTAGCACTTAAGCGTATAACCAGAACAGGTAGTAAGAACTGGTACTAAATAAATAATATCGATACACAAATAAGAATAATATTTTAGTACCGTTCTACATTTAATTGAATTTATATATATGTAATATATATTTATATATTTTATATATACATGTTATATATTATAAATATGTTTTATATATAATATATTATATTAGGGCTCTGAGAGTACTTGAATTACGAGCTTCTAGCCGAGCTTGTCATCAACGCTCGGGATCGAGATCGAAAGTTTTGTAGGCTCATCATTTTTGAGATTTCTTTTGATGTGCAAAAAAATCAATTTTTTAAATGCAATAGCAAGTACAGGCTGTTTAATTTGGATACTATAGGAAGTTTCTCTTATAAATTATTTGGTAGCTTTTCAAATTGTTAAAATTAATATCAAATCTCACATTAATGACGTAATAGAGGTTTAAAACTACTTTCGACCGATAAACTAATTCACTATTTTCGTCCGTTTTGATGTATCCTTGATTGAATTGAAGTTACGTTGCCATGAGAATACACATTGATTGTTTTCTAACTTAAGATACTTTTAAAACTTGTATTAGAACGTTCAACTACAAAACTAGCATTAGTTACTAATTAGTTATATAATTATGTTGTTTGACCACTCTAAAACCAGTGTTAATCAACATTGCATAAATATTTGACTAAAATTACCACATTAAAATAAAAAATAAAGCATAATTACTATTTCATATTGTCTACTAGACATATTACTTAATCATCTCTTTTCATTTTAAAGTATGAACATCAACGTTTTTAAGCATTAGAAATTGTATTGAAATAAATTTCATAATAAGCTAATTGCTAGTGAGAGCCCATATAAGGCACATGCGCAACTGCACATTGAAGAATGAAAATAGAACAGAAGAATTGATCATGCGCGATTATAACATTAAGAACTAACTAACAAAATATCATGAAAATTTTATAATTTATAACAGCTTGTAATTCTTACGTTTCCTTATAGGTTGATTAAAGTTACGAAGGATTATTTTGGGGAAATTTAGCTAATTAAAGCGTTAGTATTATAAACTAATTTATAATATTATTTTTAGTGTGATTGTAATGTCTTTAAAGACATGAATGTTGAAACCTATTTAATTATATTTTCTATAATATATTTATTTGAATGCGGTTCTTATTTGTGAATCATGTTTTTTTAAGTGTTAATTCTAATTTAAAAACCAATATTTCAATTTTTTTAACTTTTTTTTTTTCAAAAGTATTTTCTATGTATAAAGGTTGTTATTTTAAGAACATTTTTTTTCATATATTTTTAAAATCTCATATTTTAAATATGTGATATTTACATTTTGTTTGGTCATATTTTAAATTTACTATTTTACTTTTAAAATAAACAAATAACAAACCTTAACATTTTTAAATTATGAATGTACTCGAACTCGGGAGCTTTTTAAAATACTTGACTCGAATGAGGAAAAAAACAATCTCAAAGAACCCTAATATATATAAATAAATATAAATGTCCAATTATGACGTTACTGACGATATATATATGTCCAATTATGACGTTATTGACGAGTGAGAAAATCACGGATACTAAAATTTATTGGCATTCTTAAAGGAAGTCTCAGATTGAGGAGTAATTTAACTAATATTTTAACAGTATCTTATTGGGGTTAGTGTAAAATGTTTAAAAGTAATGAAAAGTTCAGGAAAACATAATAAAACGGGCTTGTTTAAAACCTTAGACATCTTATAACTATACATCTGGACAAACCCATAGGTATACTTAAAACCTAGTATATAACACACATTAATATAATAGTTTGTTCATATTTTTATAAGATCAAGACAGATTGATATTTTTTTATGGTTTTTAGTAGGTCTACGTATATCTTTCATCATAATGTGGGTGTCCAGTGTGCATCCAGTGTTGCCAACGATACTAGTTGAAAATTAGAAGAAATATGATTTTAAACTTTAAACAGTAAATCCATGCAATGGAAATGTATTCTGCATCCTCTCGTGTCAATATATAAATATAACACGTAAAATAAAACGTTTCCACAAATTAGATTGGATACAAAACCTTTTGGGAACTCCGAACTGCGCTTTTGCATGAGAGGCATTTCGCAAAACTCATTGCCGAGAACAAAGAGCTTTGTCATCACCGAACTCAATAAAGTAATTTCCTCCACTACTACACGTTATTTTGTATCCAAAGGACGAATTAGCTCTAAATCCTCCCCTCTTCCCACTGGCTATTAAAAAACAATACTCCTTTTGTTTAGTTAGTTGTAATTCTTTTTATTCATTGGTTGACAAACATTTACCTTTCATTATATTTTTGTATGAGTAAATAATTATGTTTTCAAATTTACAAAGAAAAATACGTTTTATATACATCAAAAATCCTTTATTGATTAAACATTTTGAAACACTATCTGAAAGGTAATACCTTTCTTTTACCCTTCTAGTCCTTTACCCCTTGAGTAGTCCGTCAATTAAAACATGTATAAAATATATAAAATAATAAACAAAATAACAAAAATAATTGAATTTCTTGTTCTTTAGAAATAATAAATGATTTGGACTGGAAACTCCCGAGTATTAAAATACGGGCTGAAAGACTCGCATCTGAATGATTCCCTCGGATTTATTTTCCTGTTCACGAGAATTTCCACCACATTGATTTGTCTGTTATTAAATCAAACTCGTTCGAGTCTACTCGTTGATTTTTCCGTCACCATGCAACCACTGGTTAATTCCATTTGCCCCCCATTTATTTTGTGATTTTATTATTTATCCGCTCGATTTGGTGGACACGTGGAATATGCGTCAGGCTCGTTTAATATTGATAGGTGGTGAAGGTAAGGTCTGGGCTCGAATTCCGCCCGGGCGTACTAATGGTTTTTTTCTTAAATGGTTTCTCCCTCTCCCTCTACGAAAGTGTCTGTATACTTAATTTAAATTCTACCTTTCTCATATTCACCCCATTAGCGTATTTACTGCACCAGACATAGAAAACATTACAAACTGTATTAAGATGTTTTTTCTATCAACTTCTTAGCATATTATAAAAATAAAAATATGGTCAAAATATCGTGTAAATGTAGGTTTATACTGAGTTACAGTAATAGTAGTAGTAGTAGGTTTTCTAAAGTTTCAAACAAACCAGTGCGCATTATCCTTTTTTATTAACTTAATACAGATATTCACTACTCACTCAAAATACTGCCGAAAAGTGAGATTGCCATTAAAACTGGACCAGATATTTACTCGGAGAAGACTAAACCAGGATTGTATATCGTCTGCTGGATGACATCAAATCTTACCCGCCTAGTTATTCTCATATTAGACTGAACTACCGGTGGTGGGGAGATCTAGTTTCAAATCCCGCTTAAATGTACTAAGTTTTTATTCCCATTCCACCCCCCTCTATATTCGCGCAAATGCTGCCTCATTTTGTCTATAATATTTCTTAGCTTTATCTACCCCATTAGTAGGCCTATAATTAAATATACAGACAGCCCGGACGGGTAGTAAAATGTGGCGCTAAAAAAATAAATCGAACCTCGGCCTTTACCGTTAAGTTGGATGTTCTAACCATTCCTCTGCCAATGTTTGCTGTAACAAGGTTGATGTCATCGCCAGGAAGGTGACGAGGAAGAGGGGTGGGGAGAGACTTACGTCCTTGGTGGGCGGTCCCAAGGTGGACTTCGAGGAGCTGTTTGTACTCTGGGTGGTGCGTGGGATCAGTTTGTCCGGTCCGCCGACATCATTGGGCAGGGTTGTAGGCTTGTATAAGAATGCGACTGAACAGAGGGTGGGTTGCAAAAGGCTGTGAACTTACGATTGTGAAGGCCTGCAGATAGCTTTGAGTGGACGATGGTAGGGAGCAGCAAAGGACTGTTAGCAGACGATGATATAAGGCTGCAAAAAGCTGTGAGTTGATAACGGTAGAAGGTTGCATAAAGCTGTTATCAGACAATGGTGAATAACT
Source organism: Timema poppense (assembly GCA_902141375.1). NCBI lineage: Eukaryota > Metazoa > Arthropoda > Insecta > Phasmatodea > Timematidae > Timema > Timema poppense. Next base: position 31,613 of record CABFOV010003806.1, on the reverse strand, counting down.
GCAGAGAGCTGTGATCAGACAATGATGAAGATTTGTGGAGTGCTCTTATCAGACAATGGAACATAACTGCAGAAAGTTGTTAGCAGACAATGGTAAAGAGCTGCAGAGAGTTGTGAGAAGACAATGGTGAAGATCTGCATAGAGCTCTTATCAGACAATGGTGAATACCTGCGAAGTGCTATTATCAGGCAATAGAGAATAACTTCAGAGAGCTGTGAGCAGACAATGGTGAAAAGCTTAAGAGAGTTGTGAGCAGAATGGTGAAGACCTGCAGAGAGCTGTGAGCAGACAATTCTGAAGGCCTGAAGATATCTGTGAGCAGACAATGAAGAAGGCCTACAGACAGCTGTGAACAGACAATGGTGAATAACTACAAAGAGCTTTGAGCAGAAAATGGTGAAGAGCTTCAGATAATTGTGAGCAGAATGTTGAAAACCTTCATAGAGCTGTAAGCAGACAATGGTGAAGAACTACAGAGAGCTGTGAACAAACAACAGATAGCTGTTAGTGGACGATTGTAAATACCTGCAGGGAGCTGTGGTGGGGGGCTACAGTGGGTTGTTAGTGGACGATATATAAGCTCTGACTAATACTGTGACTGGACTGACCGATGGTAGCGGCTTGCGTAAGGCAGTGGGAGTGACCATTGATGGTGGACCCACTGGAAATACCACAGAAATAATACCACTTCTGTGAGTCATAACAGCTATCCACTTAAATAATTTGTTGAAGGAACGAGATTATCTGTTCGTCATATGTCGATCACCAGACTTAAATAGTAGAAACAATTTACATAGTTACCCTGAAGGTATATATTCCATTTTGAAAGAATAATAATTATATTAGTAGCTATTTTGCTAGCCCGTAGTTAAAATTTGTATGACTCATTTAAAGATACATTATATTTCTTAGTTTTAAAATTTTGGATTGGATTTATCAAAATGATTATATATATATATATATATATATATATATATATATATATATATATAT
>CABFOV010003806.1:0-30602 GCA_902141375.1 Timema poppense | reverse complement strand
TATATATATATATATATATATATTGATGTTTTTAACATTTAGCACGTGTGTGAGAATAAGGCTATATTTTTGTCATTAGCTCCTTGTGGTATACTGAATACCCTGTTGCTTGAGCGTAAGTCAAGGACCTAACCAGAAGTAATGTAATTATGTATCCAGGAGAGAGGAAATGGGGAGTGTTTCAACCCAATAGACGTTGAACAAGGTTATTAGAACCTCTCTATCTTGGCCTGCTGCTTTCAATAGTTGGCCCCTCAAGAGTAAACAAACTGACACAAGTTCACTACACGTTTGTACAAGAACAAATGCGGAACAAATTTTTGGGGAGGAATAATCCGGAACAAACGAGAAACAAACGATCACAAAAGTAAAAATGCCAATTTTTAAAAGTGGGAGGAGGGCATTCGGGGCTACCGTGAAATTGGCTACCCCCAATGTAAATATCATTTGTGGACCTATTGAAACGGAACAAATGAACATTTTTGCGTAACAATTAGGTACAAACGAAGAACAAACGATTGCAATCGCAATAATATTAATTTTAAAAGGGTGGGGTGGGTATGTGTGTGTGTGTGTGATTCATGGGTGTCTCTTGTCTCGGCACTTCCCAAGTGCCCTTAAACTTGAAGTCAGAGTCATTTACCACTCGTCCCTTCAAATATAATTTACAAGAGTAAAACCCCTTCCTTGTTATTCCGGTCACGGATACCAGTAACGAGGATCCGGTGATCGTGTCCAGTTATCAGCAGTACTAAAGAGAGAGTGGTCGACCTTTCCTGTCAGATCACGCCACAGTGGGCACTTACTTCTCACGCAGATTGCTTCATCACTACCATCAACAACAAATTAAATGAATGGTTCAGGTTTGGCTGGCCACACACAAAACAAACCCTGAAACACATAAGAGGGATTTTTAATAGATCAAGTCTAACACCTCAGCTCAATCGATAGCATGTCTTTCTAATTAGTTAAGAGTCCAGGATTCGATTCCTGGTATGGCCAAACAAATGATCACTGGGGAAATGTGGTTTAACCCCTTCACAGTGATGACTTAACCGCCGGGGGATGTGTGTTGTGCCAGAAGTAGATTTAAGCTAGTTTATGATTCGTTTGTTGATATAATCAGTCGGTTCATAAAGTGCACTTTAAGTACCTTAAATAAATGAAAATAAACCAATCGAACAGATAAATATCTTGCTAGGCCTGTTGTAGGTTGAACTCGTTAACTCTATTATAGTAGGCTTGTTACTTTAATCATTGAAAGGTGGGCACGTGATCTTTGAATTATTTTAATAATTTACATTTTTGTTAGGAAACAAACACACTTTTGTTATGAAATAAACATTGTTAAGGTTTGGAGACCTTTTGTAATATTTTTATTGATATATAGAAATCACAGCAATTTTAATTAAAGTTTCAAAAATTTTGCTGTAAAAACTCATTAAACCTCAACAAATACTTTGGATTTTTTTTTATAACAATGAACAATGAAAATGTTAAAAATAACTGACAACGTTTATTTTTGAGCAAATGTTTGCTAATCAAGAGAGTGACTACACATTATTATTAAAAAATAAGTTCAATAAACTCTTGTACACACCTGTGTACCCGGACAAGATTCAAACCTTAATCATCTATCACCATCACCATCAATACAATATATTCCGAGCTTGACGCCTTAGACCATGGGACCACTGGTGGGTGTACACATCCTTTATTACAAGTACTCTGGTTTGTTTGTGTATTAGCCAGACATTTATCTGATAACATTATATTTTTAATTCACTAGATGTTATATCGAATTTATTCCAACAAATTAATTAGTCTAGACCCGCCTCGGTGGCGTAGTTGGCTAACGCTCTAGTCGTGTTGAGCTCGACTGCTGAGGACGGGGAGATCGAGGTTCGAATCTCGGTCGGGTGAACTGAGGGTGGTTTTACCTAAATGGTTTTCCACTCTCCCTCCACGCAAATGTGGGTTCACTTCCTCTAATTCAACCTTCCCAATTCATTAGAGTAATTAGTACTTAAAGCGTATAACCCAAACGGGTAGTAAGACGCGTTGCTAAAAAAAATAGTCTAGTTATAAAAACATACTTAAGCGCTTTTTAACTCTCCATTTCCCTTCTTTATTAGGTATTTCTTGTTAGGCGGGTCCCTATCATCCATGGCGCAGCAAGTCCTCAGGTTGCGGATAGAAGATACTGCCTTAAGATATGAAGGGTATCTGCGAATGTATTGGAGACAAGCAGTCGCGGACATTCGATAAGGCTGGTTCTCCAGCTTGGGGGTTGGGCGCGGGCGTGAGGAGCTCTCACCGTAAAAAAAACACATTAAGAAACACTCAAATGTTTGCCATGGTTGTTCCTGGCGTAAAATATTCCGAGGATAAAATAGTCCCCCAGTTGTGTCTACGGGCGGGGACTACACCGGGGGATTCATGGGATAGAACTAACTCAAGATAGGGATACGGATAGGTGGCGTACTTTTGTAAATGCGGCCCTAGACTTTCGAGTTTCTAATGCCATAGAATAAGTTAGTAAGATTGCGGCGAAAATTCCAAAACACATTTTAACGTAAAATATTACAATACCTAAAGGAAACATTTTTCTATCGTTTTCTAGAATGTTTCTTGAGTCCACGTGACATTTATCTGTACAGAACCATCGATATTTTCAATTAATCACTCTTGGTCAAAGTTCCATATAATTGAAAGGACTAATCCTCAGCACGGGAGCCTCAAAACCACTAAAATTATCCTCAATCAACCTAACACTTTTTGTTATGATCCTGTTATAAAATGACGTATTTGTTTCGGGAAGGATAGATATATGTTTCTAACCGTTTACTTTACTACTGAAATATTTAACTTGAAATGTCGTTTGAAGTGAGCTAATTTTACCTTTTAAAATTATAAATATTATAATGTAAGATTTTTAATTTCATCGAGACATGCTGGTGTCGTTCGCCTCAATTTTGGCTGGATCTAAGTTTTGAAGTAGCATGCTACCTCTTAAAACTAAAAACTTCATTGCTCCAGCCCGCAAGCAAGCTATACCGACCGAACAGCCACAACATGTTTGCTAAGATAGTGCCAAATTACGTGGATAAAGGGTGTCAGGTGGCCAGCACAATGAAGCCTCAATACGTTTATCTCCGTTTCTAGGCCGGAGCCGCTACTTCTTTATTAAAGTAACTCCTTATTTGTCCTCACGAGGCTGAGTTGACCCTGTTCCATACCCACTGCTTCACAGAAAAATTTGGAAGTGCCAGGGATTGAACACAGAACTTCTGGAACTGTAACCAGTTCTTAAATACCACAATATCTCTGAACAACTGCATCGCGTCTCAACGTTCCGGTGGACGGTTGCCTTAAGGAACAATCTAATTGTTGATCAAATTCTACCGATAACCTGCCGGCGCTCGAGTTCCTCCCAGCCTGGGTTTTAGACATCCCACCATGCAGCTCTGTGCGATGGTTTGCGTCACTCAAGTGTGAAAGCAATTTCGCCTTGCGTTTTTTCGTGCCACTACGTAGGTCTTATTGCCTATTGCTTCAATAATGGGCAAGGGATAAACCAGGTATACACTATAAGAAATGTATCTGCATTCGCGGGGAAAGAGAATAAAACCATCTAAGGAAAACAATATTAAATACACTCTGGTGGGATCCGGCACAACCAAACCAGATTAGATGTTTGGCATTTAGTCCGCGTGTCCCCCGCTGTAGGTACGTATTAACTCTAACAACAACTACATCTTGATCATCTTCATAGAGTGTTGATGTTGACGCAAGATTAAGAGTTTCATCACGAAACGCGTGTATTTTGTAAGCTGCTCATTATTTCACCTGCAATTATGAACATGCTGGAAGATTGTGTCATGGCTCACTCGTTTGTTTGTTCACACAGACTATTATTAGTACTCGCAATATTGTAATTTGCAGCAGTTGCTGTTATTAGGCTAATTTGATGTATTCTTTTATTTACTCCATACCCTCCTTTACCAGTCGTAGGTAAGTTGGTTTCTTATATCAACTAATAATTGCAATTATTTATCCTTGCGTCCATTTAATTACTGCTATATTAAAATTATATTTAATTTAATGTATTATTTGTCTTTAATTTTATTACGAAGATATTAAAATAAGTTTGAACTAACTATTTGTCTGTGAGTTGATCCCACTCCGAAGCTATTACAATAATTAGTTACACGGTTGGGTGAATGTTTAGTGTACACTAAATTAAGCTAGTTTGTGATTCATGATCTGATAGGAACATGTTTTGAGAAGTGCATGTCATTTAATATTACGTTACATTCGATGTTCATTTATTGACTAAAGACCTTTCCACTTCAATAATTTAAAATATTTTATTGATTTTAAACTTTTTTTTGTTCACAAACTTATCCTGTCTGTTGAATTAAAGGTATCTGGTTCGATTCCTGGGAAGGCTATTTTTTTAAATGAAATTGGAGCTTTTATTTTAGCAATGGTTTGATTGAGAGTTGTCTGTTTTAGAGTAAAGTTAGTCTGTAAGTTATAGTATTAAATAATAATTAGATTAACAATTTTTTGTTTTCATTTATTTGAGATATTTAACATGCATGTTCTGAACCGACTGATTATATTAGCATACGGCTTATAAACTAAATTAAATCTAGAACCGACACAATATCCAGCTCCTGGGCGTTAATTAATCACTGTGAAAGGGTAGGCCCACATTTCACCAATTATACATTTTTCTGCCATGTCAAGAATCGAACTTGGGGCCCTTAACTCAGTAAATAGACACGCTACCGACTGAGCTAAGGTGTCTTATAAAATTTTTAAAAAGGAGGTTAAATATAAGTAATATTTTTTTTATTTTTTATTTTTGCATTCAACACTAATAAATAAGAAAGTGCTCCCACACTAGAGTGGGGAGAGGAAAAAATAAGATCCCACATAAAAACCTAACCCCAGAGCACCCTTTCGAATTTCGAATTTTGACCTACCAATCAGTCTATTGAGAGCCAGAAGCTTAGAACGGACACTTGTGTAACTATCAATAAAAATAAATTGAATAAATAGGTGTAGTAGCCAATTTTTTATCTAATTATTTAATGTGTTAGTAGCTAGTGTACTAATTTATTATTTTATTTTAAAATTCGACGTGTCTCATTGAATGTTAGGACAATCTCAAACTTATTTAACACTTACAAGACTCCGATATACCAGAAAGGTAAACTTTTAAGGAAATGTGCCAGGATTTTCTTTGAGATTAGCCGGAAAATTATAAAGACAATAAAGAACATTAGTGCAGCTGAGCGGAGTCTGAACCATGGTATTCTTAGCCACACAAATCACTGGTTCTGAGCTACCTCGTCCAGATGGTCAATTCATTACTCTGAAAGGGGAATTCCCAATTTCTCCAACTATTATTTTTTGATCGTACTGGGAATTGACCCGGGACCCTTAATTCAATAGGCATACAAGATAGTTACTGAGCCAAATTGGTTGAAGACCATATTTGTGTTAATATTATAAGTCGTCCTGAGGGCAAAACATTCGGACAGTAATTCATAAGTGTAAAACCGAATATTGTTAGTGATTTGATGAAGGCTTGCAGCGTGCCTAAATATCCCCAGGTATATAGGCCCATTAGGTTGATTAATGCGACTGTTGGCAATCGTATCACGGCGCCGACAGTACACAGGTTACAATGAAGAGAGAACAGCTATCGGTTCCAGTTGTCCGGGAGATGGGGGTCATTAGCCTACCGTTGCTCGCCATTTGTCACCCTCTCGATTTCCCCGCCCTCCCCACAGGGAGCTTTAACGAGGCACACTAGACTCTAATAACATCTGAATGCCTGTAAAACAGCAGGGGTACATGCGGTACGAAAAGAAACAAAACAATTTGTAAACCACTTTACCCCATAGTGATTGGGAGTAGGGGTAGGTAAATCTTAACATTCAAGTCGGAGTGATTAACTATTGGTAGGCGCAGGGATAGGTAAGGCTATCAAAGCGTTCAAGTTGTATGACGTTATTAACTATTAGAAGCCTATATGCAGCGGTGCATTCAAGTTGTATGGAGCTATTAACTATATCTATATGCAGAGTTAGGTAAAGCTCTCTTACGGAGTATTCAAGTTGTTTGGAGTTATTAAGTCAATTTTTAGATGAAGAGACAGGCTAAGTTGACTAAAGAGAAAGTGAATGGAACAATAAATTAGTATGCATAAAAGTATATAAAACTGTTCCAAATAAGGTTAGAGCTGCGTTATATATATTTTTTGTATCCAACACTTGATATAACTTTTAAAACAAAGGTAAATTTTTCGGTGTTGTACTTGGGATTTTCATTTAACTTTAAATTCTTTCTATGAAAGTAGTATTATTTAGTTTCAAACCCTATTTCCACAAATATTCATAGCTCTCAAAAAATTCGCTTTTGTATTAGTAAACCTTCTTTTAACCGCAACTTAATTATTCATAATATTTACAGATATTTTAAACTAAACTAAAAACTATTTTATATCCTTGTATATTATATATTAATATTATATTTTGTTTAACAAACGTATCAAAAACAATAAACAAAATAAAGTAAAAACTTATTTTATTGTTTTATTACTGCAACAAGACCTCGTCAAGTCTCTTTTATTTGTATATTTTTTATTTAAAAAAATCTGTTTCGTTAACTCTACGAATGTGTATTTAATTATCTCCAGTTTATTCTTTGTTTAACGTATTTCTGGAAAACAACAATTAACTATTTTAAGTTCATTGAATTGATATTAAACTGGTTTGGCGATGGTGCTTCTTCCTGGAAGTAAAATTCCTCCATTAGATATGTATATTTTGATAATGCAGCTCTGATGCTTAAAAATCACAAAGATAAATTCCAAAATAACTTAGAATTTTCTATTGTAACCATAACAATAAATGACTGCATGATATACAAGTATCTAGTCCTCTTTACCATTTACCTACATAACATAATTGCGGTGAGTTATCTAAACCTTTGTTTAAAATTACTGAAGTTTACATTTTCATATAACTTATAATTAATTATGTGTGAAGACATATCAACATAAATTTAGCCAACATATTAAATTTAAATTTGAGCAAAAACTTATTTTGTTATTACAAACCCCTGCTTAATTACTGTGCGATATCTGAACGTCTGAAATGCATTTCAACGCTTCACACCAAACAGAATCTTAAAATTAAATATCCTGAAATTACGACAAGCTCTTTAAAAATACTCATTTAATTCAAAGATATCGCAAACATTACATTCCAAAACTCCCTATCCAATTATTCAAGGAAATCAAATCTCATTAATTATTTTTAATGGTATACCAACACAAGGTTGCCCAACACCCCCTACGAATACGAAAAAGTAGTTTAGTTATTACGGTGTAAGTATTAGTCCCTGTAAATAGTTGTTTTCTGTCCAATGCGTCAATACACCCGTTCGTGATATCCGTCCGTATATTGGTACAAATGGGGAAGGTAGAATCTATAGGAACTGTGATCAAATTTGCGTAAAGGGAGAATATTTAGGCTAATCCACCCTTAGTACTCCCGATCAGGATTTGAACCTTCACATCCTATTTACCGATAATACTGTACTTTCAAAACTTAGGCCAAAGACAGTGTAACCACTTGTATGGGTTGTTCTAAAATGGTCACTTATGTGTTATATGTTTAAATATGATGTTTTAATTTTATTTTATCATATAGAGAAAGTATTGAAAACGTAAACTAGTACTCAAAAAGTGTTGGGTCTTACAATTCTGTCTGCCCCTGTGTCTGTAACCTACCTGGGGAGACTGTTTGATAGATTTCGTTCAAACTTGAGATTTGGAACATACATGGTCGTACCTCTTATAGAGAATTGTGATTTTATTTATTGCTCTGAGATTAAGGATAATTTGCCGAAGACTTATTTTTGAAAACCATACTTTTTCGGAAAAGGTTATACCTATATTGTTCAAAATGTATATCTGTAGATACTTTTAAATAGTAAATTTCACTGTTTATTTTTTTAGGAGATACATTAGTAAATAATGGTTTACTGAAAATCAATTTTTGAAAATTTCGTTTCAAACTATAATATACTATGTATGAAATAATGTGCGATTGTATCATATCGTTCCTTTTAAAGAATGATCCACCACTTTCACATTGCACTTTCAAAATCTGTCTCAGCTTAGTATACTATATTATACAGTGTTAATTTATTTAGCTTCTATAGTTAAATGGCGATCCCTCCAAATCAGAGGCAATTAAGTCCCTCACTAGGTCTGATCAGCAAAAACTCCTCCGTGCTGATCACTCTACACAGTCTGGGACCCGCCTCGGTGGCGTAGTTGGCTAAAGCGCTTCTCGGTCGGGTGAACTGAGGGTGGTTTTTCCTAAATGGTTTTCCACTCTCCCTCCACGCAAATGCGGGTTAATTTCCTCTAATTCAACCTTCCCAAATCCTAGTCCATTAGTGTAATTAGTACTTAAAGCGTATAACCCTAACGGGTAGTAAGACGCGGTGCTATATATATATACACATACATATACATATATATACACAGTCTGGAACGTGAGTAAAATAGAGTGGGTGGGACCCGCGCCAACACGCTCTTATAACCGCTCCCGGGGCTCGAACCAGACACCAGAGGCACGACTGACCTCTTTTGTGTGCTTGGGTTCATCGTACGGGAGAATGGGGTTACTCAACGGCTCGTTACGAAACAGGTGACTGGAGCAAGTCTCACAGATAATCGTCGTGGTTGGTGGGACGTGATAATACAACCTCTTAGTTTGACTTGAATAAGAGGGCAATCCACTTGCAAAAACGTCGACACAATAGTAACCTGAATGTTATCGGTTGAGAGAAACCTTGAGAAACAAAATTATTATTCGTTTCCAATAGTCTTCACCCGCATCAGTGAGCACACGGAGTAAACGCCAAGTTCATATATAATCTTATTTTACGATGACTGAGAAGTTGGCTTTCAAATCCTCACCGGGTGTAATGAGGAGAGTTTTTTTTTTCCTTCAAAAATGTCTCTATACGCTCTCTTTATGTGAATGCGTTTACATTTCCTCTTAATCATAATATATTCCTCATCCCTACCCCATTAGCGTTATTAAAATGTGCATAGTACGGCTAAGTCCAAAGTAGTAATTTCAATAAAATAATAGGGCCAGTTTCATAGTCAAATTTAGTACGCCTCAAGTGCGGCGCTACACTAAATACAAGACGACACCTACCTAAACCAGAATGGAATGGGCCGTTCTCGCATAGTAAACTGGCCCATTCCATTCTGGTTTAGGTAGGTGTCGTCATGTACTTAGTGTAGCGCCGCACTTGAGGCGTACTAAATTTGACTATGAAACTGGCCCATAGTCTTTATCGACATTTATTTCCTATATCAATTCTAAAACAGAATTTGATTAATTTATGAGAAAATATATGAAGATAAAGTAAGATCTTTATGATAATATTTTGGAGCATATAACATAAAACAAAAAGTTAAAGCAGTCAACATTGACAAAATGAAATATTTTTCAGTTAAAACGATTTAATACAAAAACTATTAATATAATTAATCTTTAGCCCACCGACATTTTGGAAACTTTGCAAGTGTTCGTTACCACATGTGTGTTGTAGATTCGATGAACCAAGAGCTTAAGCAGGTATATTTATAAGAATATAGCTCAGTGGTTAGAGCATTGGTGCACTAAACCAAAGGTCCCGGGTTTGATTCCCGTGTCCAGGTGTAATTTTTAAATTTTCAAAACCGGATATTTATGTGTTCTTAAAAAAGTTGAAGCTAACTCTAAAAATGTAACTTGTTTTCTCAAATATATTCTATTTTGTTTTAAAGTCTTGGGTGAATAGTTTTTTAAATATTATTTAAGTTATTAAAAATATATTAGGTGTAATCATATTACTTATTAGCAGAAGTACCCGGTGTTGTCCGGGGTAAACCACGCAACAATTCTATGTGTAATCTAAGCCAGGTCTTCACTTTTCACAGATGGCATACTTATTATTATTAGCACCGCGTCTTAATACCCATTCGAAAATGGCATAATTATTTATCATTCTTTATTATTTTGTAAAATATTAATTCCAATGTTTTAAGCAGGTCTACGACACGCTTATACCCAACATGAAAAGAACTTATCGTTTAGTTAGTAAACGCATGAAAAGTTAGATTTTGATTGGTATGATTAGATTATAATAAAACATAGGCCTACACAAATTTTAATGATTGATTACTAAAACACATGTTTAGTGGTCTATAATCTATAGTGTTTTCGTGTTTATAATTATTTGGGTTCGGGTACCAAATTTCAGCTTAAAATCTTTTTGGTAAGAAGGAAAAATCTTCTGGACGGGTATACATAGGGTGTATACATACACATAAACATATACATAAATAGATACATACAGATGTACACTTCGTTTACTCTAAAAAGGTAGTAGCAGTTTTACCTTGACGGACTATGAGCTTATCTCATACACTATACCTTGATACCTTCCTTACGAAGGGTAAACTAAGAGTACATACTCGTATAGGCCCTACATAAGTGAATACATACGTACATACATGCTTACATGTGTATATATAAACGTATATCTATGCACACACACACACACACATACACATACATAAATATACATGTTTTTATTTGCTTGTAGCTAACACAATTATCATTTAATATTATGTTTCAAAATATTCACTAAACACCTTAATATATTTTAAATATGATCTAAAACTGAAAAAGCCCTAAGTACACAATTATATTACAAATTAAATAACTTTGACTATCAGGGCTAATTAAAACTATGTTACATCCTGTTCAGTATTAAAATAAAACATAGAATAAAAATATGTCACCTCATAAAAAATCTTATTTCTATTAATACAAGTACCTGTAATGAAGCTCCGTCAAATTACGAGTATGCTATGTCCTCCTCCAAAACATTCCTGTAGACAAAGGATCAGCAATTAGCATGCGTGTGTTGCCCTCGACGAGGTTCTTAGAACACTTGAGACAAGTCAAGTTAACATGACCCACGTAGGTTCTTATGTTCAACGAATGATTTCATCTCTGGGCAGGCTATCTGCGAAATCTATGAGAAACAATTATTTGTGCTTTAAGGTGGTGATGTAGGGAGCGCGAGAAAAAGTTGGTGTTTTTGCAGTTTTTATAACAACACTTTTGTTTGGTCAAAAAATAAACATTGCTTCAGTACAAACATAGAGTTGAATTTTATTCACTTGGTGACCTCAACGGTTCTTGGATATCTGTCAAGGGTGTCCTGAATTTTACTAATGACAACTTTTCTTCTTTATTTAAAAAGTTTCTCACATAATCCTGCTATGATTATGCCAGATATTCAACAATTGTTCATAGAATTATGTTAAGAAAATTAAACACTCTGTTCGTAATGGAGCAAAATCTTATTTATTTTGGAAATACAAAACTAAAATGTTTTTGCTCTAAAAAAACAAACACTGGCCTTTTCTCGCGTTTCTTACATCCCCACCTTAACCAAACACGAGCCAAAGGGGTTTCTACTTTTGGCAAGGACTTGTGACGCTAATGAGAACACTTTTTTATGTAAGGAAACATTTAGCTCTCAAACATAATTTCAAGGACAGATTTTCCATACCCATATTGGGTAGCGTGTAGACAAAAGTATTAGTTTGGACTTATTCGGGTTTGCAAGTAATGAGCAGGTTAACATACAATAACATCTCTAATATTGTAATCAATAAAAAACATAAAGTGAATTTATGTAAGTCAATTTTAAACTTTTATTTTGTAACGTCCTACATTTTACTTGAATGTCCTAACCTTTGGGAGTTCTGTTCTCCTTTGCACCAGAGGCACCTGGTCATCCTGTATACTGTTAGTTGAAATCTAAATATTAATTTAATATCTCACCCCTAGACTACACTAGAAGGACTACAATTGTCTGAGGGGACAAGGCGATCACAATAATTATGTATTAATCTTTTCCTTAATTTTTTATTGTCGTAGTAGAGAGAGGAGAAACAGATAAAAGTAAAAGTTTAGTGACCGCCAGAGTAACATTTACTGAGTTAAAGAACTCTAGCTATCCTGGTGGGAGAGATATTTGCTATAAATTTAAAGTGTTAGTTTAGTTTGTTAGGGACAACTCCATAGTGTATACATACACTCAACGATATGCGCCTTCTGTGAAGGCTGATACCCTCTTCCCACCCTCATAATCACCATCAAATGGGATCTTAACCCCTCTCTCACGGCAAACTACAGTAAAGTTTCTACATCTTTACATTAAATATTTGGCAAGTACATTATTTAGCAATCCGCACATGTGGCCTCATGGTCTAAGACGTCAACACTGAAATAATCTTGATTTATCTTATAGCGGAATTCTGGGATCGAATCTCGGCTGGATACACTGATGTTAGTTGTCCACATCTAATTTATAGCTGTGATTTGCCCATCCTTTCTCCACGAAAATTGAGGTGCACTCCTTCCTAAATACCCTTATTATTATAACCCTCTAAATTAAGGCGTTTTTGAACTCCGAATATATTGTATCTTACCTTTTAATTATTGAACCACGTGAGCACCAAGACCATGTTTAAGTCACAAAGATTATAAAAACAAAACACGTTTGCAACCATCACGCCTTACTGATCCCACTTATATTAAAAATTAATTACGTCACTAATTACCTTATGTTGAAAATTTATTGTAAGAAGCCCAGGCCTGTAAATATAACGTTAAAAAATCATATTCATATTTGTTTTATATTTCTTATACCATCTTTTCCTCATGAAACAGTCCTTCGGTATTAGATTCACTTAACCAGGCGCATATCTAGGATTTAATTTTGTACTGAAGAGAAAGTTAAGTAGAGGTAAAGCGAGTGTTATGAATTAATTAAAGTTTCGAGAAGGAGATGAAAATTTCCCGGTAATTATCTCGAATCATTAAATAACACGAGAAGGGATTATATTATTAAAGGTTAGGAGTATAATATTGAAATATACCCGTGCTATATCTAGGGTATCTTCCTCCCTCTACCTGGGTTCCTTCAACACTTGGTCTATCCGGTGTCTCTTCTCTTACTCTACGCAGGGCCCCCTGTTCTCATTCTTTATTCAGGGTACCTTCAACCCTTACTTTATCCAAGGCCTCCTCCTCCATCGCTCCACCCAGATCCCATCCTCCCTTGGTTACGTGCCTCCACATGGCTACTGCAAATCCATTCATTACTTTTACAGAGGTACATTACACCACTGAGTCTCTAATGTGAGTCTTCAAAGTACACAAATTCCCTGCACTTAAGTTTTTACTCTTTATTTTTCACATCCTTTGCTTTCCCACCCTCTCTCCTCCATTACCCGTTAACCCCGACCCAAACCTCATCCTCACCAGAAGGAGTCAAGCGGACAAGAAGAGTAATGGCTTTTAGCGGAAACCCTTCAGCTTCCATGATAAGTGAGGAGATATCAGGGAATTTTCAAGACAACCCCAATTTTTAATGTGATAATCTTCTTGATTTAACGACTGTCATTTATAATAGTAAGCTGTGCTACTATGACCTCGGTTTGTATTTGTCAAAACAACTTCCCTTCTATCCACATCAGGAAAGTAAAAGTGTACTGGTCTTATTACTGATAGTTTTATTATGATAAGAGTTTTTTTCTCAAAAGGGAGTAGATTATCTTACTATACAGCATTTTTATCAGAACTTTATTCAGAAATGTCACACTTATTCTATAATCTAGTTTTATTATCATATCTTTTTCAGCACTGAATGGATTCTCCTCATATTCACAGAGTTTTAATATTTATCCAATAAATTAATTAAATATGTCATCATAAATGGTTTACCAATTTTGCTCTTGGCAAATGTTGATACATTTTCTTGAAAGTTTACCTTCTTCTTACGTTATTATAAAAATGCAAACAGCCCAGATGGATAGACAGATGCATGGGGGGGGGGGCGGGGGGGGATGATAAGAAACTAAGCTAATTCTAATTTTAAAATAAATTCTGGATATTATTAAAGGACAAACCTACTCTAATTAATGTCAGATAATTATTTTAAAATTATTTAGTAAAATATATGTTTAACTATGGCGCGTCTTTCTGCAAACATTGACTGGCCTCCCCGATATGAATAAATTTAGCTCTACCACCCTTCACCACTTCCATTCCATATATCCTGATTTTGATAGAAATAACCATATCTGGTAGTTACTAAAGTTACCAAAACAATTTGAATATATTCTTTCATCAAGTCATGACACTTTTGATAGGTTTTATTAATACCTAAACATAACACTAATAAATAATATAGTAAAATGTTATTATTAATGTTTGCCGAAAAAAAAATAATTAATTTTCTAAACGGTTCTTTCAACCAAAATCAGACTATATAATATAGAATGGGGTGTTAAGGATGTGACAGAAGTGATTACCAAACTTCCTTCGGCCTCTCTTCCTTGCTAAACAACATTGATTATCTCCACACATTGGTACAGCTGCCGCACCCTACATTGTTACGAGCCTTTGTCGTGCTCAAGAGCGTTGACAAGCTGTGTCAGAACCAGGTTGAGTCCAATACTTAGACTTAATGAGGGTGCAGAATCAGGTTAAATAATTGATTCTAAGCTCATTTAAAGTACGTGTCTCTGGCTGTAATTTCCCAAATAGCGTTAATAATATGTGTCAAACACTTTATCTTGGTCTCTGTTCAGTGTCTGTCTGCTGAGCTAAGGGTCCCGGGTTCGATTCCTTGGGAGGTGAAAATTTTGTATTTGTTACATTTGGGAATTACCCTCTCACAGTATTGGATTAGTGATCTAGGGGCTGGTTGTTGTGTTAGATCAGTTTTTAAGTCGTGTGATGATATAATAATTCGATTCACTCCTATCATATATAGTTTATATTTACTAATGAGATAGCAGGCCGAATCTCTACACAAATAGTAAACATATTCTTCAGCTCCGGATGTAATCTATAGTTAGATTCCCATAGATTAGTAGCCTACCAACCAAACCACTTAGCTATGGGGACAGACCGGATGGTTTTGTATCTTCGTCCCGGGATAAAGAAGGAAAGGAGCTACATTAAAAAAAAAAGTTTAAATACATGAAATATTGTCTTAACGTATTGCCCGTGTGCTAATTAAACGTCATGGTCAACTAAACTGAAGAATGAGGTTGGTATCCCGGTGATTATACTGAAGTTGCCTTGATTGAATTTATGCTTCCCTACACGTAAATGCGGATATATTTCCTCTCAATTATACCTTCCCTATCCCTACCTCATTTGTGATCAGATAATATTGACACCTTAGCCCGCGTATGTGGGTATATAACCAGTATTATATTACAATAATGTACTGTGCTTTATCAGTTAAAACAAGGTTATAATTAATTTTTAATGAAATTAAAAGTGAGACTGGAGGTCATCTGCTTCAAGCGTGCTCTTAAGGGTCCTATTGCCGATGTCTTGAAACGCGTTTCAGTTCATTTCTTTTAAAATCTATTTCACGCCAAAATGAAGGTGAAACCTATCAAAATGTCTCAATAAGATTAAAAACGTTACATTTAAAATTGTATAATTTGAAACAAAATTCATAAAAAAAAGGGGGGAAATTATCTCATTTCCAGTAACGTTTCACAAGAAATGCCACAGATCTGAGATCAAAGTAAATGGTTAGACACGCAGAGCTAGCCTCCCTTAAACAAATAAAGAATGGTTTAATAGGAGCACAACAGAATATTTAAAAAAAATTAGGATTTCTCTAGTGAGTTTGAAGCTTCATAACTGCCATTCTCATAGTAAATACCGCCGTAGGAATTGTTTTCTGAAAGGCCACTTTCCCTACCAGAAATATATTATATAGTAGGATATTGATAGGAAAAAAGACCTTTCAGAGAGTAATTCCTACCGTGAATGAAGTATATACCTCCCTTCAAGTGGGCGGTGCCTGTAACCGATTTATTTTGGATATAACGGCCAACCTTTGTATGCGAGACTGTACAAGTTCTCCCCGGCTACGATGGGCAGTGTTCCAAAGAGGTGGCACGGACCTAGAGAAGATCAATGAAAACATTGTTCCTCGTGCAATCAATCTTCTCACGCTCTGATGTCCTAATGCATGCGGGAGGAATCGAACCATTAATATCCACTAACAGCCTGGACTCTGCCAGGCGTGCTGCATAGCTGTGGGTAGATGAGTATTTTTCATACATCTATCAAGGGAAGAGGGGAGTTCTGGCTGTGTGTGGGTGTTTGTGGGTGTTTTAAAAGTGGTGTGATAACCCATGACCCGTGCCCCTGAGCACACATACAGTTTCATTCTGATTAGTTTGGCCGCTGACAGGGAGGTTGGGATTAGAGTCCTCGCTGAATGTAATGAGGTAACGTTTCTCTAGTCGATTTTAATCCTCCCCACACTCAAATTCTGCCAGCCGGCAATCTGTTATCAAAAATTATACCTTCCTCATTCCTACCTCATTAGTGTGAATACGCAGATAGCCCGGATGGGTTGTAATGAGGAACAGCAATTATTTTAAAAATTTCAAAAATAAGTATTTATGAATATTACATCTCATCGCAGTAAATCTCAATCTCATCATATCGATTGTCACGTGGACTAAACGTCAAACTCGTATGGCCTGTTTTGCCGTATACAAGGAGGTCGGTGATTGAATCTCGGGTGAGTATACTAAGTATTCCACTCTACCTTCACGCAAATACGGTAACATTTCTCCTAACACTCTACCTTTATCATCCCTACTACATTGGTGTAAATATGCGGTTAGCTGGATGCGTATAGAACGTGGTACACAAACATGTTTAGCTTATCTCACAATAAAGTTCGGCAAATTGAAACGTTGTCAGTACATTTAAAATAAAACATTAGTGTCTTAAAGACACTCTTTAATTTTTTTGCTAAACAGATTGTTATAGATTTTGTGAATCGTGGTAGTTTGTACCTGACCATTAAAAATTGAATAACAAAGTTAGGTATTCATCCGACTCGCAAACACGTGCTGTCACTTTGGCAAAAGTTTAATTCACATCAAATGGTCAGACTTGTATAACTTATATTCGCCAGGAAAATGATGATAAAACATCTTTTCTTAGTAGTTTGTAAATTAATATATTATTATTATTATTAGCACAGCGTTTTACTAACCGTTCGGATTATACGCACTTATGCTAATGTGTAATGATAGGGTGATTGTGAGGTGAAATAGAGGACCTACAGTTAAACATAGAATCCGAACCACGTTGGAGGCCTGGCATTCCAAATATTCACAAGATGTACTACTACACGTCTTGTCAGAGGTGAAGGGTTTGGCTATCAGATAAATCTGTGCCGTGACCGAAGAATGATCTCCGGACCTCCAGTACAGAAGTCTGACACCTTACCCCTAGACCACCAGGTCACCGACAAATTGATAGAAAAGTGCAGAATTACCATGAACATAATTTAGGTATGGCGATTGTTTTAATTTCCTATGATTGAGCGTCGTTTTATGCGCTTTATAAAAAAGAGAGTTACGTAAATAAACACTATAATAAGGGAAATAGAAAAAATTTAATCAGAATGTATGTTCCATCAAGTCTACTGGGCGGAGGTACAAATGATCAGTTATAGAGGATTAACAAAGATACGATTTACATTTGACGTCAGTGTTGACGATATTAGTATGTTGTCTGATAATCAATCTCAACAAAAATGGAGATTTAATAATAAACTGACTATATTTGAATTGTGATTTTAGAAATTTAAAAACAATTGGATTGAGAATATATTTTTAAGCGGTCAAAGCAGAAAATAGTGTCCATGCGTTACGGCCCGCTCCACTTTATTGACTCGCTAAACTTTCTCCCGATGTCGTTGTCCAAGATGCTCAAGACATTCGGCTTGAACGAGTTTTTGGCCAAGGGACACTTCCCCCATTTTTTAAATAAAAAATAAAACGTGGGGTATAGGGGTACCTTACCGCCAAAGGAGGACTACGGCATCGGTGAGATGTCGGTTGAAGGAAAGGAGCACTTTGAGAAGTGGTATGACGCGTTGGTCAAAAAATATTATGTCTTTGATTTTAAACGCGAGCTGAAACTGTATTGGGTGAAAGATGTAGAGATCCTACGGAAGGTCTGTCTGCAGTTTAGAGACATGCTTATGGAAAAAGTAAAGGTGAATCCTTTCAGAGAGGTGTGTACGATTGCAGGAGCAGCCATATTGGTTTACCGCCGAAGTCATATTAAGGAGAATACCGTCGGTATCATCTCTAATGGTGGCTACTGGTGTGCAGACCAACAGTCGCACGTCGCCGTAAATGGCTCTGCTGAGAGGCCCACAGACGTGGTGTATATATCCGTCATGTGGGTAATGGCCGTGAGGAATATGTGTTAGGGCGACGTGTAGACGGCGTTGTTAAAGCTGGAGATACCACCACCGTCTTCCAGTTCTGGGACTCTTATTGGCACGGCAGCCCTCTCTGTTATCCTGACAGGACTACCCCTATCAAAAACGGCCGCCACGAGACCATGGAGACGCGCTATGAAGCGACCATGGCTTGCGTGGAAAAGCTTAAGAATGCCGGCTATAAGGTCGTAGAGATGTGAGAGTGTACGTTTAATGCAATGAAACGCACAGACAAGGACTTGAAACAATTTGTACTCCAGCACGAGGTGTACAGCAAGGAGTCCCTCAGTACCAGGGACGCATTCTTTGGCGGGCGTACAAATTGTATCAAACTGTTTCACGAAGCAGACCTTTCTTGTGGAGAGAAAATCAAATACTTAGATGTATGTTCATTGTATCCTTACGTTTGCAAGTATAAATAATATCCCATAGAACACCCCAAAATTCACTTGGAACCAAATTGTACGTATATAGATCAAATAGAAGGCATAGCCAAAGTTGCCGTGACGCCTCCGCGGGATTTATTCATGCCCGTATTGCCTACACGGATACACAACAAGTTAATGTTCATCTTGTGCAGGAAATGTGGGGATGAGAAAAACCAAGGCTAGTGTCAGCACAACGACAAAAAAGATCGCTGGTTGACAGGCGTCTGGGTGATTGACGAGATCCGGAAAGCCGTTGAGAAAGGCTACACCGTTGAAGCAGTACATAAAGTGTGGGAGTACAACGTATCTGTTTACGATTGTCAGACACGTTTGGACGTATTGTTTCACGGGTACATTGATACTTTTTTGAAAATTAAACAAGAAGCCAGTGGATGGCCAGAGTGGTGTACCTCATAAGATGAGAAGTTAGCTTACATTCAAAATTATGAGGAAAGAGAAGGGTTAAAACTCGATTTCGGCTCTGTTTGTAAAAACCCCAGTCTCCGTACTCTCACTCTGGCTAAACTATTTTTAAATTCACTATGTGTAAAGTTTGGGAAAAAACCCGATTTACCACACGTAGCCGTTGTTAACGACTATCAGGGCATTCACAAGTATCTGACGGATTCATACATCACTGTGGACAGCGTCATTGGTGTAAATTATGAGGTTATGTTACTTAATTACAAGGATGCGCGTGACGCGTTGCGCCCTAACCCTAACACAAGTGTGGTGGTGGTATGCTACACGACTGCTATGGCTAGGTTGCACTTATGCATCCTTGAAAAATTGGGGGACCACGTTTTGTATCACAATACAGATAGCGTTCTATTCACGGAACGCCACGGCGTTTGTAGTCCACCGACCGGAGACTTTTTAGGTGACCTCACTGATGAAATTCAAGATTACGGTCCGGGAAGCTACATTAGCGCCTTTGTATCTGGCGGTCTCAAAAATTAAGCGTACCGTGTTTGTGTTGGTGGCGATCCTGCCAAAACATAAACGGTGTACAACGTTCGTGGGATCACCACAAACTACGGCAACCGGAACGACGTTAAAGTCTATCGGCCCGTGTACACCAAACGATGGATAACCGATGATTATAATATGTTGCCGTTTGGGTATCAGAGTCCTTGTAAACGCGCTCGCCACGACTAAAATATGATCATTTAGACGAGCTGAATATTCACCTTTTTTTTCTTTCATTCTAGACAGTTCCACTGACATACCATTTTCAAAGACTTGACATTTTTTCATATTTTTTTTCTGCATGAAAACACGTATATTTTTTTATTAATGTATTTTATGCACCCAATGTACTTTTTTATATTTTTTATCCGCCAGTAAAACCCTCCCTCTACCTAATTATTTCTAGTCAAATAGAATTCAATTTGTTTCTTGTACATATTTTAAATATAAACCATCTGGTTATGTACATATATTCAAATACTCTTTAAACTGGACTCTGTAAATTAATATCGACGCCACTATTCCCTTTACGAGCTCAAGAAATTGATTATTGTTTCCTCTACACCTAAACATGTATAATTTATTTCAAGGTGTAAAATATATTTTATAACTCTCATTTTTGTAAACAAATATTCCAAGTATACTTTTCATGGCGTGAGCCAAATTTATAAAGCTTTTATTTGTGTGTAAATCAATATTACAAGTATACTTTTGATGGTGTGAGATATATTTGTATAAAATCTGATTTGTGTAAATAAATATTCAAAGTATACTTTCCATGGTGCGAGATATATTTGTAAAACTTTGATTTGTCGACACCTACCTAAACCAGAATGGAATGGGCCAGTTTCCTATGCGAGAACGGCCCATTCCATTTGAATTTAGGTAGGTGTCGTCTTGTATTTAGTGTAGCGCCGCACTTGAGGCGTACTAAACTTGACTATGAAACTGGCCCAAGAAATTAGGAATGAGAAAGGTTGCATTTAAAGAAAGTGCACCCGCATTAGTGGGGAGAGGGGGAAACCATTTATGTAAAACCACCCTCAATACACCCGACCGTTATCGAAACATCATCTCTCCATATTCGTCTGTCTATTGCGGGAGTGATGCCTTAGAACATGCAGACACCTAAGTGAGTTTGGATGGTTTCTTATTCTCTTCCTTTCAACGCCAATGCGGATAGGCCTATATTAATTCTTCTAAATATTACCTTTCTCGTCCATGAGTTTAAATATGCAGACAGCCCGGATGGTTATTAAGATGCGGTGCACGTATAGTGAACTCAGAATTACGTGATCTTCTTTTCATTCTGTGCTAACAATTTATTTGGCCTCATTGGCATTCGAACCATGCAACATAATAACTTTTTATATTTGTAAATAAATTTTACGTTTGAAATAGTTTTGAAAGTCTTAAATAAAACATAAATCAGTATATAACACATTGACAAAAATATTCCTTTCGTATTGCCGCTAGATAGGATTTTTTTTGCTGGGTACTTTTATCACCAAAACTATTATCTACTTAAATATGAGTGTAGGGAACGCGAGAAAATAGCAATTTTTTAAATCACCGCATCTTACTACCCGTTCGGGCTATATGCTTATGGACTAATTGCTCTATTGGTTTTAGGGATTAGGGAGGCTATTTTTAGATTAAGTGTAACTGCATTTGCGTGGAGGGAGACTGTAAAACAATTTTGGAAAGAAAACACCCTCAGTACATCCGACCGAGATTAGAATTTTGATCTCTATGTCATTGGCAACCTACCGTACTAAGAGAGTAGCGCCTTAGACCATGTGGTCATCGAAGTGGGTAAGAGCGGTGTGTTTGCAGTTTTTAGAGTGAAACTCTTTTTTTTTGCTGAAATAAGTAGTATAATGCTCCAGTATAAACATAAAGTTTAATTTTCTTCACAAGGTGACAACGTTTTTTGAAAATCTGTCGAGGGTGTCCTGGAGTTTAATGACAACCTTTTATCTTTATTTTGAAAGTTCCTCTTCTAATGCTGCAGTTCTCATGACAGATATTCAACAACTGTTGATATCAACATGCGAAGAAAATTAAACTTTAATTTGTTCTGAAGCAATGTTGTATTTGATTTGGGCAAAATGAAACACTTATTTTTCTATAAATACTTTTGAAACATTTCTCTTCTCTTGGTTTCCATTCTCTCCCACCTTAATTTTAGTGATAAGAATAATACAAATGATATTAAACGAAGTGCATCTACATCACCGTAGAGATGGAATGGGAAAACCATGGTGTGAAACCACCCTCAGTGCAATCTCTTGAGATCAGAATTTGACACCCCCCGCTACCGGTAATCCAGTATATTGTGAATCTGATGTTCTACTCTCTATGACCAAAAGGGCAGGTCTTTTATAGCAAATCTGGAAGAAACTCATTTCTGTATGCACCGCATCTTTCTATCCGTCGGTGATTGCATAGTCTACCGTGTCACTGTAGAATTGGGCTAGATGGCTGATGAACGAGAGATCAGGGTTTGAATCCTTGTTTATCTACTCTAAAATTCTACCTTCCTCGTTCCTACCCGTGAATGGAAAGATGCGGATATCTGCCCGATCGGGCAGTAAGACGCAGTGCCCAAATAGCTATTTATTCTAGAATCTAGATGGTTAAATTCTTCTCCCACTACTCTATATTACGCAAAGCTTGATGTTCACATTTGCTCGACCGTTAGGGGGGAAGGGGTTAGAGAGAGAGAGAGAGAGAGAGAGAGCAGCTCGTCGGTGCTATTGACCGTTCAGTACAAAGTGAGATTAATTAATCAAATCTCTCTCTGTTAGCGCTGGCTATTTTATTTCCGACACATTCTGACAATCGGGCAAATTACAAAACACAAAAATGTCACACACACAACGGTACTAATGTAGTGGTCCGCAAACCATTAGCAGCCCGCGGCGGATTGAAATAGATTCCAAAAGTGGGACTGTGTTGGTTGATTTTATCCAGTGGCGCACATAGGTAGGAGGGATAAAATTGGGATTCCCTCCCTTTGTTTTATTATGATTAAAAAAAGTTTAATTTGAACGTAAAGCATGGAGAGAGCATTGAACATGTGTCAAATGTATAGGCGAGATTTTAAGATCAGACTTTTGACTTGGTATTCAAAATGTAATCTGTTATATACATTAATAATACCCTTAAACTTATTATTAGGGTAAAAGCACAAAATAATAGTTTCATTACGCACATACTGTAAATTAGGTACTACTCCCAACCCCAAGTTCATTTTTGAGTGCGCCACTGATTTCACCAATCTGGCTGTGATTTTAAGTAGCCATATGAAAACCAACACTGCTCAATACGTTTTATTAAATTTTCAATTTCGGATTTTATTGTTGATTTATATAAAAAATCTCGCACTCATGCGTGAAGCTGGAAAAACTTTATATTAATTTTATTTTATTACGCTTTTTATTAATCTAGTTATCTGACTCAAGGGATTAGAACGATTGACTATAAGCCATAAAAGTAATTACCCTATGAAAGGCTTAAACAATTTAGTAACCTATGTATTCTACATTGTATGTATATTATTGCTCTCTGAACGTAGGTTCGAGTCTTTGCACAAACATTTTTTAAATTTTGAAATAATACACTACGAAACGAAAATCAAACCATTGATCTCTCTCTCTCTCTCTCTTTTTTAGGTCATTAACGTACTGCGAACTTGCTGCTCGCTTTATCGTTAGGATGACTATTTACTAATTTTTTAAGGATGAATGACATTTCAAAATGTCAGCTGATTGGAAATATTTGCGATTATAGACTCGGTTCCCGTATGTACAGGTGTTATTTTAAAATAAATTAAAATACCTTTGCATGAGTTCAAAAAATTAATGTATTCCTTACACGGAGGCAGATATGTTGTATTATATTTTCATTCCCAGATTAAATTAGTATATAGGTTTGGTTTTGATACTACTTTGTGTTCACATAAAGGAATGTTAACTCTTATGACATGCATAAATATGTTATTTAGTCAGATAAATGAAAAATATGCACTAAACATCACCTTTTAGGTCACTGCCCTCGTTCCTCACACCACCGTAACCAGCCGGGATCTGAACAGAATCTTAGCCCGCAACGGCGGTCTTGTGGTCAGAATGCTATGGTCATACGGCTTAGCTCACTGGTGACGGTGGGTTGGAAATCAAATACCGGCAGGGTGTTATTTCCCCAAGGGATTTCCCAATCTCACTCCATTAAAATACAAATACATTTTCTCCTAACTATGGCTCCCTTATCCCAACCCGCTAACGTGATTAAAATGAGTATAACCCTGACAGGTAGTAAGGCGTGCTGGTAAACATCAAAAACAAAATGTGTCCATTACTTGACGCTGTAGTATTGTCGTAAAACATTTTGTCAGCCTGATAATAATGTTAATATATTTTTTTTTCAATAAATCAGCTTCAGGTTCACTTATGAAAGAAATGAAGTAAAGATTTGAAAAAAATGTATAACGAAAGTAACAAAGTTTGAAATAAAACTATGGCTGGAAAGCCAAACATTCAACCTAGGACGACATTGATAAATGATGGTGTGGCTGATGCAACGTTAGGTCGGACCCACGTCCCTAGGGTCCATCCAGAACTGACCCTTATTCTTCCCAACCAAGACAAAGATACTGTATATAGCCCTGGTTTCAAGCACAAGGCTGGGGTAAAATATATACTCGCACCTATAGAAATGTTGCACCGGCTGCCACGCAGACAAAGGCGTCAATTATAGACTGTTCTGGTCTGCCGGTGACGTGGATTTTGAGCTTTTAGTATTGACCTGGTGTACGTTCATGTTACTACCTTTCATAAATAACTAATAAATAAACTGCCTGACAATATTTATTGGATATAAACTATTAACTATGTCTCAGTCGTGAGTCCGCAACATAATGTCCAACTATTATTTTTTTGCTACAATTTTTTGTCACATGCTGTTATGACACTACTCAATTCTAAAAAGGGTGATAATGGCTAAACTCACTTGCAGTAGATATGCGAATAGCCTCGGACAGAGTACAAACCCAAAGGACTCGAAAAAAATTTAGCTTACCAAGATTTCTGTCCACAATTGTATGTTTGAAACAAGTAGGCTATGTACTACATTCTGTCAAAGGTCGGTTTAATTTCAAGGTTGTCCAGCTCTGTTAAGAAGCAAGTTTCATCTCAAGTTTGTATACCCCTCTTTTATCCAAAGTTGGTCAACCCCTGGTAAGGATACACTTCCAACCGTGGTCTATGCAACTCTGATAAAAGGACAGCTTCAGTTGAAATTTATCCAGATCTGGTAAGAGGACAGTTAATTCCATGTCAAGTCTGTCCAGATATATTATATGTCTCCAGGGCCCTCTCTCCTCGATCTCTTGTTCTTCTCCATTAGCAGCTCCCGAGGGAGGCCTCACGAGACCTACACAATCTCGGGTGCGTCAATTCCCTCTAAGCCTCGTTTACAAACTTTATACGCCTCACTTAATACTCAGTAAGCTGGTTTAGCCTGTATACCAACACAGGGATCATTGCGAGTCTCATATACTCAGGTACTAGAAAAAGAATGAAAATACTGCAGCTAAAGTTTCATTAGAAAAAATACCTCCTCAATTAGGTCCCCTAAAGTGGTAACCAACTCCATCGAGCGCTCGATTTCTGTTGTGGGTCACTAAGGTATTTGAGCCTGGCCTGTTGGATCAGAATCTTCTTACACTATTCGTGTGTCTGACACTGCCTTTTTGACGTATTTTAATTTGATAGTTACTGTCGCATGATGTAACTATACTATTTTGCATGAAATGTGACTTCATTAGTAATGTTATATGTCTATTATATGGTGATCTTTAAATAAATAGTATATTTAGTTTAAACCTAAGCTCGATTATGTGTGCCTAAAGTATAAGGTTTCACAAGAGCTTCTTGATGTACTCATAACGTATATAGTGACGTAACTTCCTTAACTAGACTATTTACTTCTTCTCACGCATGCAGATGTTTAATATTCTCATTAAGAGAATACGTTATTTATATATTGTAAGTTCAGCACTGGCTATCACGCGGTCTAAGGCGTCAAACCTTCAATAGACAGAATTGCCAGTGACGGGGAGGACCGGTTATGGATTACGATCAGGTATACTGAGAGTGTTTAAAAATGTCTCACCTCTTTAACTTCTCACAAATGCGGGTACATTTCCTTTAAATTCTACCTTCCTCAACCATACCCCAAATGATAAAATATGTTAATAGCCAGGATGAGTAGTATAATGTGGTGCATAGATTTCCCCCCTGGGAATGAATATAGCTTTGGTTCATGTTGTTCGACTTAAGGGAAGTCTAATTGTAACTTAATAATATACAGTCAACTCTGGTTATAATGAACCTCTACGTACTCAGGTATTTTGTTCACTATATCCGAAGTTCACTAAAAAATTTTTTTAAACCATATATTAGTGGGTTAGTGACAAACAAAATAAGAGATCTAACACAATCGCTCTTTATTGAAATCTATTAATTAATTATTTTTATTACATATCTTTCTCCAGAGTTTCTGCTTTTTCCACACTTGATTCCACACTAATCATGCATTAAAAAAACTAAACTGAGTAAAAAAGGTTTTTTTAAATTTCTTATACCCTCTCAAAGAAAGGGATTAGTGAAAACACTTACTAGATCGCCACAGACTGTTATTCACTGTCCTTTAACTCCTGTCTTATTAATACAACTCAGAAAACTGTGCATTTTCCCCCACATTCCGTACTTTCAGTCAAGCTTTGTGCTACATAATCAAGAAATCAGATATAGAATCGGTGTCTTCGAGTTTAAACAACCAAAAAGTTATGTGTTTAAATAATTATGTTGTTGGAATGACATTTCTTATTGAAAGTTTCAATTTTTCTGTTCACTAAAACCAAAGTTGAGGGTTCATTATAAACGAATTTCTTAACATACATTGAAATGTATGCGGGTTGGGACCAATGAATTAGGTTCACTGTAGCCGAATTTTCTCTACAACCGAGTTCACTAAAACCAGAGTTGACTGTATTCAGCCTAGGGAAAGCTACCCTATTTAAAAGAATGTACTGTTTTTATTTCAATTATGAAACAAGCTCATACATAAATAGTAATCTGAGATAAAATTACGTTAACAGCGCCTTCGCCATATAATAATATACTGTACATAAGTAGGTAAATGTATGGACGCAATTATGACAGGGTTTTCGATTTCATAAAAAAGTGGTTGAGCTTTCTAAAAAAAATATATTGAGCTATAAATTCGCACACAAATCATAAAACGTCTGAACTGTAGGTGGGCTTCACCATTTCCAAGACTTTTTGAGAATGAGCGTATTTGACAACTAAAAATATGACTGGATATACTTTCACGTAACAAAACGTCAAATCATGTGACTTTCATCTGTCACTTTTCATAGATACTATCAATTAAAAATACTAATAATATAATAGAATGTAACAAATATTAACAGAAAAAAAAGTATTTTTAAAATCTTCTCAAAATGTCCATTCATAAGAAAATTAAGATATACAAACACTGTAATTTTTACAAGCAGTGAAGTTGACTTGGGACATTTTTCACCTGGGTACGATGACTACTTAATACAGTGATGCAAAGATACTTACCCATCTCACGCCTCTGTCTAATAAAATCAGTCTACTATTAAGAAATGATGTCTATTGTTATTTAGTTTTAAAAAATAACACTAATTTTTGATCTTCAAATTGGAATGTAAAACGTGTATAAACATACCATTTTCATTTTTAGAAAAATAAATTAAATTATCTTTCGGACATGATGAGTTTCCCAAAATGATAAAATTATATTTATACAACCGTAGCTCTCTCTAAGGCTTGCCTGTGACGGTCGAGGTTTGGATCTTGGCCGGATTCTCTGTGTGTGGTTTTTCACACGTGATTTATTTATTAATATGGTTTTACACATGTGATTGATCACCATGGTTTTCCCACTCCCTCTCCACTCTATTGTGGGTACATTTATTTTAAATTAACATACATATCCATACCCCTAATTGTTAAGTCTGGTATCTAATTAACTAATTAGTATTACAAATATAAAATATTGTATTAAAAAAAATTGATTCTTTATATTATTTTGAACTGTTTGAATATATATTTTTATGGTATTTTATATTATATGGGTAGTACTATTACACAAACTTACGATCAGTCAGTTATTTTATTTTAAATAGCAAATAAGTAATCGTAGCTAGATTAAAAATTGTTTAATTCAACTTTATAGTTTGTTCCAGATCACAGTGTCTGTATTAAAACCCACTGACATATTAGACGTTTTGTGATTTTTGTGCAAATATACAACTCAAGGACATTTTATTATCTATAGACCTCAACCAATATTTTTTAATGTTAAAAGGAACACTGCCATAACGTCAATCTATTCACTGATTAACATAAATTTTGTAAATATTATTTCCGGTTTTATTAAAAGAGACCCATTAACGCTTAAATAAACAATTTTTAAAATGATCAATAAAAAAACCAAAGCCTTAAATTATTTCGACTCATTTAAGCTGAGACAAATTTTTAACTACCTCATAATATAGTTTATCCTGTATCATTTCTTTTAATTACTTTTATATATTAGTCCTATTATGTATACATCTCCTACAACTGACATACGTGCGTCCAAACAAATTGAAGCCTCTTAGCATTTTCTCATACACAAGAAGGAATCTATATATATTTAAAAAAATATGTCTAGTTTCCTCCCTAAATAATTATTCCCCTCGAACAGTTTGTAATAATAAGAAATCATGACGTGGCTAAAACGAGACGGGCCTCAAAGAGGAAGTTGAACAATACATATTTAATGAAGTAAGGTCCTTCGGTTGGTTCAGGCTACGACGGTCCCGGACAACCCGCTTGTTTGTAACTTTTAAGTTGGAAAGAGGTGTAGAACCCTCTGGAGTCTCGGGAGTATACGGCACATACTATTCAACTTCAACTTCAGAGCCGCGCTCGACTTCGTTAACTTGTGATAACTTTTTGTCTAGGGAAAGGAGAAAGGGTGGGGGGGGCTTTAATAGGTGGAACGAAACTGGTATGGTTGGTATATTAGTTGGTTTTTTAAGATATCCGTTTAGCTACTTTATCTAAGGAAGATAATTTTGAAGAAATACACTCGCTAGCGTGAAGATAAGCGATAACGAATGGGATAGATCACAATCATTTTGAAAACGGACCCTCATTATACCCGTTCGAAATTCTAACATTGACTTCTTTGTCACAGTAAATTCAGTCTATCGCGAGACTTAGACCATGTGACCAGTGGTAGTGTCTAACTTTTATCCAGGAAGCGGGAACTCTATCTTGTTTGAAGCAATTAATTTTTCATTCCCTCTCTTGTTTGAGTCAATTTTCCATTCCCTCTTAAGGTGAATGTTAGTAAAATCCATTAAAATTCATTTTCCTTATTCGGAGTCCTTAGATTAGTTAGTGTAAGCTGTGACCAACCTAAACGAGAAATAAAAAAATAGCGCTTAAAAATGTGCGATTATTATTTTATTCGTGTGTATATATATATATATATATATATATATA
Organism: Timema poppense; assembly: GCA_902141375.1. NCBI lineage: Eukaryota > Metazoa > Arthropoda > Insecta > Phasmatodea > Timematidae > Timema > Timema poppense. The sequence continues at coordinate 1,132 of CABFOV010003806.1, read as the reverse complement.
TATATATGCACACGAATAATATATATATATACGAATAATATATATATTTATATACGAATAATATATAAACATATACACGAATAATATATATATACGAATAATATATATAAATGTAAACGGCGATCATCTATTATTAAAAACAATAATACTGTGTTACATATTTTGAATACTAAAAAATACGTATTGGTGGGCACACGGGTCAAACGCCAAGCTCGTCTAAGCTGATTTTCCAGTAGTGGGTGAAGTCGGGATTTGAGCTCCAGACAATCGTACTACAAATGTTTTTTCCTAAATGACTTTCCACTTTTCTTTCACACGATTGAAGGTACATTTCCTATATATTCTAGCTTCCTCACCCCTAACCCATCAGTGTAAATTTGCGGATAGCTCGGATGGGCAGTAAGACACAGAGCACATCAAAATATTAATATAATATTGTGGGGGGTTGAATATATTCAAATAAAGTTAGACTTCCCGTTTGAAATATACAAATAAATACACCAATTTGATAAGGGATGATAAAGGATAGTTTGGAGGAGATGTATATACATTTGTGTGGAAATAAAGAAGGAAAATATTCAGGAAATGACACCCAAAGAGAATTTGAACCCCAACCTGTTCGTTATCAGTAGTCCAGCCTATTGAGAGGGAAATACCTTAGACCGTACGATCACTAAATACGGATGGAAAATAATTAAAAGTATAATATGTAACGTGTTGTTTTAAACTATTATTAGAATTTAATATACTCGATAGATCACCCAAAAGGCTGTTATATGATCGTACCTTGAGGTGAAATTGTGATTCTAACTTCAAATTTTAACTACTGAAAATATATTTTTGAAAATTCGAAATTATTCCAAAATGGTTCAAACGATTTGTTTAAAAATGACATCTGTATAGTGTTTTGATTGAAAAATAATACTGTAAAATTGCTAAATGGAAACAGTTTATACTTGTAAATTTGTTCAAAATTTATATCTGAATCGGTGACTTGGTGGTCTAGGGGTAAGGTGTCAGACTTCTATGCTGGCGGCCGGGGTTCAATCATAGGTCCCGGCAAAGATTTATCTGATTACCAAACCCTTCCTTCACCTCTGACAAGACATCTTGTGAATGTGAGGAATGCCAG